>JAJEJO010005591.1:356048-415003 GCA_020662805.1 Glaucomys volans
AATAAAAAAAATTAATAAAAAAGAAACAATTTTGCATAAAATATATAATTTGGAGGCACACCTTTAGTATACAAAATATATACTACACAGGCCTTGGGTACCACGCCTTCAGCACAAGAGTCTGGGGGGCAGCTCATATCTAAACCATTACGTAATGTAGGTAGACACATCATTACACTAATATAGATGGACGCATGTAAGTGTGTGTTTAAGCGTATGAAATAGAAAATGTTACTGGATAATCTCAAAGGCAGGTTTGCTTGTAAGAGAAAAAGAAGTGATAAAAGAGGTCTTTCCTGCTTTATAATTTAAGAAAATACCTTCCATCCCAAATCTAAACAAGCAATTTCTTTTCTTTTCAATTTACTCTAAATGAAAGAAAAGACAAAGTGACATACATTGATGTTAACACTGGCTCCTTAGTCTGATAAAAAGAGATGTAAACTTTATCTCCTATCTTCTGTGATTTTCTGTACTACCAAAAATTCTATAGTAACTAAGTATAACTTGCGAACAGTGAAACGCTGTTAAAATTGCTGGTGACCAGGACAACCCCCTTCTATACCCCAACACCCTTTCACAGAACACTTTCTCTATAATTAACCATTTTCAAGTTCTATCCCCACACATACTCTCATCCTAAACTTTTTTTTTAATTAGTCAAACCTAATCTTCTAAAATGTCAAAAAAGAAATTCTTAGAAATGTGAGAGATTTGTTCCAAACTTATGAATTGAGTAAAAGACCTTTAAAAATCCCATTTACCATCCCATCACCCTATACCAGTGAACCTTCTCCTCCCTCGCATCCCAAATTTTTGGGGTTCACAGTGGTGTGGTTCAATGATGTGATCATACGGTTGAGATGTGCGGTGTGTAAACACAAACCCCAATATCATCCACTTTAAGGAGAACCTGCCTGCTCCTCCATCAGGCCAGCACAGGAATCCGCTCTGCCTCCTTCTCCCTAGGGAACCAGGTGAGGAGACCTCAAGTTCTTGGGTTCAGGGAGGCAGGAAAAAGGGAATGTCAGGAGTCACACTATTGGGTTTTAAAAACTACTCTCAGAAGTGGTGTGAATCTTTCTCTCCTATCTCATAAGCCAAAGGAAAGGAAATAACCATACCTCCCCACCAAAAGGTGGAAAAACGAAATCGTACCATTTGCTCAGAAGAAACAGCCAAGTCCTTTGTGAACAGAAACTATGACAACCGACAGAATCATACAATAATCAGAAACTGACACTGGAAAAAACTTGAGGAATTTAGCTCATTAGATACATTTTTCATGTAACAAACTTGTTTCAAATTGCATGGTAAAAATGGTTTACACTTTTTTCTATTGCCCTGAAACTGTTCTTAAAAACAGAATTAGAGAGAGAGTATTTCACTTTTCCCTAAATAAAAAAAACAAAACCTTAAGCCATTTGGCCATTGTCAGATAACAGCACTACCAAGGAAATCTAGAGAAGTATTAGTTAAAAAAAAAAAATGATTTCTATTAGGTCCAGCCATTAGCAAGATTAAAGTAAAATATTGTACTTATTTGCTTTATGTATCTAGCTATGTCTTTATTCACTTTGCCAATGGATATTTGAATGCTCACTAAGAGCTGTGGTTTTGTGTCCAAATTACACAGTATCAACCTTTTGGATGTATGTCATAAATACTAATATTTAAGCATCATAAATAAATAAGATATAGGCTCCATCTGTCTGGAAATGTGCATAAACTGCTTCTGGATTCCTTTAGCACAGATTCCATGCCTGGAGGATATGGTATATGGCCTGAGTGAGGCTCCCTGAAGTTAACATAGTCACTCACCCAGAAACTTAAAATTAGGGCAAGTACTTATGAAAATGTATGCATTCACAGAAGTTAAGAAATTATGGGTTTTGACCTTGAGAGTCAGCTCTGTCTATTCATAAAATATTGATAAGGCATTATGCATTCCCTTCCTGCCCACCCCAAGTCTCATCTCCAGTTTAGAATCCCTGTTTCCCTGCATTATTGTATGGTCACCCGATTTTCTGTAGAGAAAAGACCTTTGGCTTCAGATGTGAGGGCACTGTGTTTTGTAATCCCCCAGGATTTAGTGAGGATCAGGGCGTTTGCCTTATATCTAATAAATAGGCTGTATTTTCACAAATATCGGAGCAACTGATGTCCCCAAAGTTTCCAGTTCTTGATAGCTGATGTTTTTCAGTTTACAGCCACATGTTTTAGGTTTCCTTAGAAGACTCCTAAAAATATTCCAGGGTCCAATTTGAAAATCAATCATCAATAAAATAGTTAAACCTTAGAATTTGGGAATAATTTTTCTTAAAAAAAAAAAGATCATCCATTGAATTAAAAAAAGATATAATGGGAAATAATGTGTATCTAATTATTAATGTACTATAGAAATTAGCTTTTATATTGCAATTTATATTGCAATTACCTTCTTTGTATTATAAAGCAGAACAATACAGAAGAAGAACTTCTTTATTAATGCCTAATAGCATGGCAATTTAAAATATTCAAGTTTCTTTAATAAGGTAGTGTATGAAATGTTACTTAATTTGACAAGATTAATTATACAATTAATTTAAGACTGCTCTCAATTAAATTAGTAAAAATTCTTAAGCTTGCTGCTTTTGAAGAGAGTGCTGGAATCTAGCATGAAGTGAGATACCTATTAAACATGATATTAATTAGACTAAGATGGAATAATGCATGTTTTGTTACTAGAAAGGGCATTGTCGGGGGGTTGGTAAAGAGGCATTATTGCATTACTTTAATAATAATGATACCCAGCCCTCTAAACAATACAGAAGCTTCCACATCAGTGCTGGAAAATGCTGTGGCTTCAGATGGTGCTCAGAAGAACTCAAGGCAACCACAATACAGTCCCTGCCCTGGCCAACAGGACTGGATTTTGGCTTCTCTTCAGATGGGGCTGACTACCCTGAAGCCTCAGAGGTGGAATTACCCTGCAGGACCCACCAGGATGCAGGTGCTGCTCCTGAGCAATTCAGGACCAAGGACTTGAGCTCGTCAAAGTTCATGTTTACTTAGATCCAAGTCAACTGAGAGATGCCAATTAAATTCATTGTGCTGAAGTATGATCACAAAATACTCTTTTATGGATTTACCATGAAGCAATCTAATCTACCTTTTGGGGGACCCAAAGTCCCAATTCCCAGATCTACAGTGAGCACTTTCATGATGTTAGATTTACTGGAAAGTTATTTTGGTGATCTCAAAGTGTATCTGATATTAAGAAATATGGACTGTAAATCACGCAGGCTGTGGTAGAGCCCAGAGTTTCAGTCCTACTTTACCATACTGAGCATCTCTATGGTGGCTACAGTGTTCCTACCACCTGGATTTTCTCTCTTTCCACTTTGTTCTCCCCCCATCCGGAAGTCTGGCCTAATTCTATGGCCACAGCACATGGGAGCTAAGGTGGAGGTTGTACTGTCTGACTGTCTACCCTCTGCAAGCTGACTAGGGAAGAAGGGCTGGGAAACGGGAAGGAACCCAAGGATCTGGGTTTCAATCTTATTCTGAACTAGGAATCGTTCTGAAAATTTTATGTAACTTGCATGCTTTGCTTGCTAAGTATTGAATTTCTTAATTCAACTTCATGCTTCTAGGGGAACCAAAAGCACCTAACACACTGAATGCAATGGTTCCTTGAATTGCAGCTGGGGTTGGCATTGGATTTCTGCAAGATGCAGGGTCTCTGCTGCTTTACATGGCGGGAGGAGGCCTTTCTTTCTGCATCCAGGCTCATGGTTTGTGCATAGATCACAGACTGGAGTCAGACCTGACCCTTCTAAAATTCACCTCTCCCTTGGATCTAGGCAGAGAAGCTACTGGACAGGGTAAAATACAGCATGATGCATGGACACTCATTGGAGAGCATTGCCCAGGCAGCAGGTGTAAAGCACATACCAGTTCTACCAAGGGTTTTCCAGACCACTGCAAAGAACCAAGGTAATGTCTGTGTGTTTAAACAAAAGAAAAAAACCCAAATTTCTCACAAACCTTTAAGTGAATCACATAGGAGTATAAACTTCCAAATGCAGGTTGGTCTCAAATTATGAATTATAGTCAGTATTTCATGAGAAAATACACACAGAGATAACTTTTCCTAAACTCATCATTTCAAGATAAGAAGAGATGCCATGTAAGTCAAGCCCACACAGTAAGTGGTAGGGTTGGAACTCAAGCTCAGAAGTTTGCTACTCTGTCTCACGTGTTTTATGTTTTACTTTGTCATCAGGTAAGTCTTAAAGAGTTGTCCACAATATAAATAACTATAAATAGAAAATTCCCCCAATTGTAACCATCACTGAAAGTATGTTCTTTTAATTCATATTATGCATATTCAATGGATAGTCATCTCAAGATGGTGGTCATTATGGAAAGAATAGCTTGCACTTATTGAATGCTTACTGTATGCCCGACATCCTTCTAAAGACAGATATCTCCTTATTGACATCCACTATAAACTGGGGACCAGGTTTCCTCCAGAACAAGTGACGGCATTAACACTTAAAGTAAAATCAAGATTCTTAATGTATGGTAGAAAGAGCATCTCGTTAGTATTTGCATTCCACTTGCGTTTAACTTTCTACCCAGTCACTTCACAGGTATTTAGAAGTGAACTGATTAAAATGCACCACACACGAATTAAAATTTCCGTCTTACAAGGAGTTCTCCCTGACTCTACCTGAGTGGAATGCTTAAGTAAAAACAGTATAACCACTCTCAATAAGAATTTAATAAGAAATTTTAAAAGGTCCTTTAAATGGAGTTGCCCTGCTATCTATCTATCTATCTATCTATCTATCTATCATCTATCTATCTATCTAATCTACCAATCAACAATGTCTGTTGACCCTTTGGTGTTTTACACACACACACACACACACACACACACACACACTTTCACTAGTGATCAAACCAGTTCTGATCTTCTCAAGCCTCCACAGGTCAGTCTTCTCTGAGAATAATGGGTCACCTACAGGGACATTAAGTACTTAGCAGAAACCCGCCAAGCTAGGCCTACCTGGTGATTAAACAGGAAATGTCATGGTGCTCAACAAGTGCAGAATTTGTTTTTGGGAGACTCTGAGCCGGAAGGTTCTCTTTCTACCACAAACCAGGCAGAGTCTTTCACATTTCTGTCAGGTAGAGCAGGGCATAGCAGACCCAGGAGGATACAGCCCCCAAGCAAACCCAGGGCAGATAGAGGAGGGAAAACAGGAAGACCAAGAGCAGCAGCCACACACAGCCAGTTTCCGAGCAGGACGGAGGGGGACAAACCTTCTGTGGAGAGGCAATAGCAAAGTCTGAATACTCAAACACTGTGCCTTAGGCAGGAACTTAAGAAACAAAGCTGAGTACCCCCCGGGCTGGCCCCAAAGAGATTTCAACTAAGGGAAGTCACTACAGAGGAACCACTTTGGGTGAGGACGAGGATACCAGATTTTTCTAGACGAAGAATTGATTTCTAGTATCAGATTCATTTTATATCCTTCATAACTACATGTATTTACTATGTGTATAATAATATGTATAATAGGATTCCCTCTCATAAAAGATGCTCCTGGCAAGCTTAGAAAATCACCCAAATTTCAAACATCACTGCAGATGTCCTCTAATTTCACATAGTCTATGGATAGAAGTCCCAAAGTGATAGTTCTTATGGAAATAAAGACTCCCGTTTATTGAGTTCTTACTTTGTACCTGGAATCATTCTAAGCACTTTGCATGTGTTTCACTTAATTCCCATGAGAGGCTGTGAGGTAGGCTTCAAGAATACCCCCCTTTTAAAAAAATATATATATTTAGTTTTTATATATTTAGTTATATATTTAATACATATTAGTTTATATATATTTTATATATGTAAAATATTATATATTTATATATATATAAAATGTGTGTGTGTGTGTATGTAGGTGGACACAATACCTTTATTTTATTTTTATGTGGTGCTGAGGGTTGAACCCAGGGCCTCATGCATGCTAGGCAAGTGCTCTACCACTGAGCCCCAGCCCCAGTCCAGAATACTCCCATTTTATAAAAGGGGTGGTGGTAGTTTAAATCCACATACCCCAGCTCAGACTGTGTTCTTGACCACTACATAATTCTAGCAGAAAGGCTTGCACTGAACCATGTGAAGGACATACATTTCTTTAATACAGACAAAGGAGATGAGCATCCATCTGGGCACAAGTAACTGCAGAAAGCAGGGCAAGGGGAGGCAGCATCCCCAGTAGAGAGGCAAGCTCCTCTCCCAGTCAGGTCCCACAAAAATCCTGCAAAGACAAGGATCATGCCTGGTCCTTTAAAAGCTGCCTCTATACACCATCCCTGGGAGGACTGAGCCCTGTTGGAGACAGACAAGTCTTTAGGAGGCTCTGGCTAATGCACACCTGTTTGCTAGTGTCTGTCACTGGCAACGACTCCAGCATATTCCTGAGATTAACCAAAGTGTGATTTCACAGGTGAAGTACCTGCTAGAGGGCTCAGGACTCTGGACCCTTGAATTCCATTCTTGGATCCCACAAAAAAACTATGGAGCTGGGTAGACACATGTCTACAGGACAGCCAGCTCCACTGAGTTACCTGCCAAGCAATGAGCCTGTGTGCATGAACCTGTATGTGAGCACTGGTCACAACTGGGCCTCATCAAAATAACCAACGATCACATCCCACTCTTTCAAGATGGACTCAAAGCAGTGAAAATCAAGAATGTGAAGTTTGGGAACGTTCATATTTAGAGAATTTACCTATGCCTTTACTTCTTGACCTGTCATCAATCCTACTTTCAGAATCAATCACAAAGATAAATTGCTAAAAAATGAAAAATGACTTATGGATGATTTGTGATAACATAAGAAAGGAAATAACTCGAACGCCTCTCATCAGGACAGTGGTTGAGTGAACTCTGGAACAGCTGTACAAAGGATTTCGACACATCTTATGTAAACATGAAGGATAAAAGCATCTATATTCCATGTGGCATGATCTCCAGGGATATATAGCTCCAGGAAAGAAAGACGTGTGTGTGTGTGTGTGTGTGTGTGTGTGTGTGTATCATGGCATCTTGGGGGTAAGATAAGGGAAATGTACACACACATTTATTTGTGCAAAGGTGCATTGGAATGTACGTTAGAAACTAATGCAAATAGCCACCTATCCTAGGAGGAGTCAGGCCACCAAATAGAGGGGACTTGGGTGGAAGTGAGACTTCTCTGAAAACAGTATAGATATCATTATAATTATTATAGGTTTAAAATAGCTTTATCGAAGACTAATTAACATACAATAAACAGCGCATAGGTAAAGACATGAATTGGCAAGTTTTGATAAAGATTATACCCATGAAACCATCACTGTAATCAAGACAATACCATATCCACCAACAGTTTTCTAACACTCCCTTCAGCTCTTTCCCCATCCTTTTCTCCTCCTTCATCCATCCCACCTGCAGTCTCAGAGCAACCACTGGTCTGTTTTCTGTCACTGTAGATTAGTTTGCATTTTCTAAAATTGCATATAAATGGACTCTTACAGTACATGATTTTTTTCATTGGCTTCTTTCACTCAGCATAATTAGTTTGAAACTCATACGTATCGTTGCATGTATTAATAGTTCATTTCTTTTTAGGGCAAATTAGTATTCCACTGTACAGATGCACCAGAGTTTGTCCATTCGCTGACCGATGTTTAACCGTTCATCTTCTAGGTCATGGCCATTGCAAACAAACTTGCACAGACTATTCATTGTGTGCATTGTGTGAACATAGCCTTTCATTTCTCTTGGGAAAATACCAGGGGGTGGAATCACTGGATCATGTAGTAGGTGTGTATTGAATGTAAAAAAAAAAAAAAATGGGAAATGCTTAGCATTGTTTTACATGAATTACTAAAGTGTGTGAGAATTATAGGTGCTCCACATCCTGACAATACCTGGAAGGCCAGCTGCCTTAATTTTAGTCACTCAAATAGGTATTTCAAGTTAACTCATGGTAGTCTGATTTGCATTTCTCAAATAAAAATGTTTGTAATGCTTCTATATGTTTATTTGGCACAAATTTCTTGTTTGGTTAAGCATCTATTTCAATTGTCCATAATTTAATTGGATTGTTCAGTTTATTCATATTGAGTTTTAAAAGTTCTTTATATATTCTGAATGCAACTCTTTATATAATATATAAATATTTTCTACTTGCATCTATTATCATAACTTTGTTTTACAGATATTAGAAACCCTATATTACATTGTTATTTTTGTTTAAAAAGTGAATTATCTTTTAAAATATGATATATATGAAATACAATATAATATTTAAACAGAACAAACATAAATTAATACTATAACATAAATTATATAATATTTAAATAGATACCATATTGTATATGGGATGGTACATATGATATGTAAACATGCAAGATATTGTTTGATATGCATATAATATACATGATATATATATATATGAGAAACATAAAAAATTAGGTAATTAACTACAGAGTTACCATATCTAGTGTTCTCTGTTCCTTTTTGAACTTCCATATTTTTATCCTTTAGTCCTTATTTCCCTTTGACTAAAGGATTTTTTTAGTACGCTTGGTTGTAGATGAATTAAAAACTTCTCTGACTGAAAAGATCTTTATTTCTCTTGGTTTGTGAGAATAGTTTAGCTGGGTATAAAATTCTGGATTGACATCCCACCTAAACCCCAGTGTTTGAAAGATGTTGCTCCATTGTCTTTTATTTCCCTTTGCATTGTTTCAGATGACAAATCTTTCATCCTTTTTTTTTTTTTGTTCCTCTGTACCTAATGTCTATTTCTTCTCTGACTGCTTTTCAAGATTTTTCCTTTACCATTGGTTTTATGTAGTTTGATTATAGTGTATTTTGTATAGTTCTTTGAGGTTCCTGTGCTTGGGTTTTCTGTGGTTCCAGGATTTTCAGGTTCATCATTTTTATCAAATTTTAAAAATGTTTACATATTATTTCTTCAACTATTGTTTTTGAATCTCCCTCTTCTCTCCTTTGAGGACTTGAGTTGCATGTCTATTAGTCTGCTTGAAATTGTTCCACAGCTCACTGATGCTCTTTGTATTTGTTTACAATATTTCTCCTCTGTGTGTTTCATTTTCTATCATTTCTATTCCTATGTATCTTGACCACTGATATTTTCTTGTGCAAATTCTAATTTAGTATTAATCCCATCCAGCATGTTGTAAATAGCAAATACTGTCATTTTTGTCCTTAAGAAGTTCAATCTGAATCTTTTTCATATCTTTTATATCTTCCTTTAACTTTTTATATCTATGGCAGAATAAAATTAAAATATCTTTTTAAAGTCCTTGTCCACTAATTTTAAAATCATTTCATTTCTGTGTTAGGTTTGATTGCATTATTTCTCTGATTGATTTTACTTTTCCACTTCTACCTTTTTGGGTGTTGTGACTTCACCCTTTTTGGATGTTCAATATCTTCACATTCTTATTAGTAGTCTAGAGTTTTATTAAGTTATTCGGAAACAATTTGGTCCTTTTGGTTCTTGCTTTTCCTATTATTGGGTAGGGCCAGGTCACAGTTCAATTTAGAGCTAATATTTCCCAATTATTGTGACAAACCCTTCTGGGTACTCTAGTGTTCTGTACATTATGAAGCTCTGTGGGCTGGCTGGCCAGCACATGTCCTACCTGTGCACTGAGTACTATTACCTCTAATCCACTGGGACATGCTTTCCCAGGCCTTGCACAGAGTTTCACATCAGAAGGATTCTTTGTAGATATCTAGAGTTCTCTGTGTAGTTCTCTCCTGCTACATATACTACATAGCAATCTCAAGCATATTAGTATTCCTCCACAACTCTCATTCATCAAGTTGGGGAGTCTTTCATACCCTGCCTGGGTCCCCCCCAAATTAGGTAGCAAACTTGGTCAATTCATAGTCTCTATTTCATTTATTTCTTGTCTCTCAAGTTTCAGTGTTCCCTCAAAGCCTGATAGCTAGTGCCTTATAAAGCAGTGTTTATTTTTCTTGTCCAGTTGTTTGGTTGTTTCAGGGAAAGGACAAATCTAGTCCCTATTTCTTTAATTTGTCTTGAAGTAGAATTCCTTTACAACACTATGCAGTTTAATCTGCATAGTAGATTTATATTTAATTAAAAATTAAATATAAAAGAGAAAAGCATGCTCTGAACACTGATAAAAGACTAAAATTAACATAATTGTACACCAAATTAATCTCATACCCACCCAGAAAATAATTATTCCAATTTGTTTAGAGCACACAATTTTGCCTTTATATCTTCATGGGTTATTTTTTTTTTTCTTTTGGTACTAGGGAGTGCACCCAGGGGCACTATACCACTGAAATACATCCCTATCCCTTTTAATTTTTTATTTTGACACAGGGCCTCGCCAAATTGCTTAGGACCTAATTAAATTGCTAAAGGTAGCCTTGAACTTGTGATTCTCCTGCCTTAGCCTCCCAAGTGACTGGAATTACAGGCATGTGTGACTGCACCTGACTGTGGTTATGTATTTTTAAGATTCATACAGACATAAGAAAATCTTAGACTGTATTTAGAAGCATAATTATTCATGGTAATAATGGTAACTATGTATTATATTGTAATTTTAAATCAAAATCACACTAATATAATTAGGAACAAAACAATTCAGCATAAGAGAAAAGGTAGATATGATTACAAAAATATAAATCATTGAAATATTTACTGATAAATGGAAATTTTAATAAAAAGTATTTTCTTTCAAAATATTTATTTCTTAGGCCTGCCTGTTGAAGAGGTCTAGAAGAAATGACAACCCAATGGTAATTAACACACAAAGGGCTCACAGTATGGACTCTAAATCCCATTTCCACCAAAGGAATGAGGACTCCTCTGAGGATTTGCTGTTGCTACCAGGTTTAACCAAATCAATGCAAATAGAGCCTGGAGCCTTTTATTGTGCCCAGAGCCAGACTTTTAATTAGCTACAGGACAAATGACCAAAAAAAAGAAAAAAAGGAAAGCTGGGGCCTTCCTCCCATTGATCAAACGTGGGATAGTTTGAGCATTAATAAAAATGATTGATATAATTATTTAAAACATAGTACTACCCCAAAATTCATTGAATCATAATGTAAATGAAAGAAAGGGGAAAAAAGTTGTTTAACCACAAACATAGTAATACATAGTAGTAGTAAATGAAACAAACTTTTTCTCCAAAAGCTAGTGCTTAATTGGAAAGAGTTAAGCATCTATCTTACATTCCTACATCGAGTGTATGTCTAAATAGCTAAGAGAGGGTAAGGCATTCTTCAAAGAACTCTTCCAACCTGTTCTTAATCCTGTACCAGAAAGTATGTATGAAACTTAGAATTTTGCTATTCTTTACCAAAGGTATAAATGTAAATGTTAACAGAATAAAACTAGATGGAGGTTTTGGTTTGTTTATTCTTGTATAAATGTGGTACATCAAGTTTCCATTTGTCAAGAGGAAAATAGCAATATACAAACAGGTGAAGCATTTTGAACTTAAGAATCTGATCTATCTTTTTATACTAACACAATCATTTATGAATAATTATCCTAGCTAATCTCTGTTTTATCAGCACAGCACGGGTGAAGAAAGGTGGTGGTATAATTCACCCATCAAGAAACAAAACTTATTTGGAGATCCTGAGCAGCTCCACTCTTTCCCCGATGAGTTTGAGGCAATGGTAACCAGAGGATGAAGAGAATGGGCAGGGAGCACAGAAAAGATAAAAGAGTAAAGAGCAGAACACAACCATCTCTTGAGAAATTCTATTAGCAATGTTCTCTATAAAATTAAAATCAGACATGAAAAAGTTCATGAGGTAGAATTCTTAAAAGACTAGAATGGACAAAACATCAAGCTCAATTTTTTTTTTTTTAGAAAGTTCTTTGAGATAAAGAAATATACATGTTGGGGCATAGGAATTTAGGGAGGCCAACTGATGCCCAGCTATATGATGAGTTTGGGCGAGTACCAGTCTGGGTACCAGTCTTTGGTCTATAATGTGGGGCCAGCATTTGAACCTGCAACATCCGATTGTTGAAAGAACAAAATGGGTTGATTTATATAAGATATTAAATAAAGACTGCTCCAGAATAAATGTCTGAAAGAGTTAGCTGGGATTATTCCTTTGATGTAAGGTTTTGCATAAACCCAGCAACTTGCACCCTATGTTTGGGTGAGTTAGTGAGTTCCCTGTTCATGCCGTAGGATACAGAGTATGAAACAAACCCAGTGAGTCTCCGAGGTTGAGGAGGAGATCCCCTGAGAAGGAAAAGCATGGGAAAGCTAACTGGAGTATGCAGGAAATCTTGGGCCTTACAGAGTCAGGTGGTATTTTAAGGTTAAAGACAAACATGGCCTTCCTGGTACCTTTGATGGCCTCGTTGGCAGAGTTATAAGACCCTGTTCAGTAGACACATCAATGGTGAATAGGGAAACAGTTCCTGATTACAGCTAGGTTATTGCCCAGATAATTGAGATAAAGAAGACCTCTTCTGTCTTACTCAACAGTGGGTCTTACCATTCTTCCTGTTTCAATATTACTCTCTTGCCTTCTTGCCTCTCATTTTCTGAGGAAGAGACCAGGAAGGGATCAAGTAACCTTTAATGCCACATTTCCTATTTAATTTGCCATTTACCTTCCCCCATTCACTCCCTAGAGTATAAAGGAATGCAAGAGTCTATTCTATAATATTTTCATGTTAAGCAATTGGAACCAAGAGTTTCCTCTAGAAAGAACTACTGAAGCACCACTGCTATCATTGATCTTAGTAATGACTGTTTTTAGCATTAGAGCATTTTTTTAGTTGTAGATGGACACAATAACTTTATTTCATTTACTTATCTTTATGTGGTGCTGAGGATGGAACCCCATGACCCCGTGCTAGGCAAGCACTCTACCACTGAGCTACAGCCCCAGCCCCTTTGTGATGATCTCGATAGAGATGAGACATTCTCAAACAGAAATGAGAGTTCGCATATGGAGGGGCCATGCCAGTCTGGGTACCAGTGGGTGGCAATTAGGTAGCATGACCCTGCTTGTCTACAGGCCCGGATGACTTGCCACCAAAGAACTCTCAGGATTGGTGGAGTCATTAAAAGCCTAACAGTTTCCATTTTTAAGAATTCATAGTTAGGTGTCTTAGGTCAAGAAAGAGATGCTGTGTTCCTTTATTCCTCCCTTACAGCAAGGAAGGGAGAAACCAAATAATTATTGGATAATAATTTCTAGATAGAAAAGACTGTATAATAAATCACCCAGAAATCAATTTGAAGACATTCATGGAACAGGTCACTGGCATTGCAAACAGATCTTGCAAACAGATCTAAACTGATTTAATCTCCCATGACAGAATGGCAGGGTAGCTGGATTGGGGAGAAATAATGGATATAACCTATCTCGAGTTCAGCAAGGTGTAGATTCTGGCTCACCTGACATGCTCATTAATAATCCTGGCATGATGTTCTCTATCGAAGTTCCTTGCTGTGCTCTGACACTGGTTTCTGTTGGTCCCTATTGCTCTTCCAGGTGGTTTATTCCTTCATACATAAGGCCAGACATTGGGGCTTAGAAATCCTTGCCTTCTGTGGGGAGGGTCATGCTCTGACTCATTTCCTGGGACAAGGGCACCACTTTCAAGCTTTGGCATGAAGTCACCAAGTGTCCTTGCTCAGCACCATCCCGGCCTCCTTCTGCTCCTGCAGCTCTGTTTATTTCTCTTCTTGATGAGAGACCCGTATGCTCTTGCCTATGTCCACGTTTAAAAATCACACCATCTGTAGGGAGATAATTAATGTGTCAGTCTGGGTTACTGGCTTGATATTGGTGGATGAATTCTGTGGATTTGGTTTAATAAGGATTCTAAAATGTTTTAGGTGGCGTGGAAGAAAATTGACAAGCAGTGGAAACATGGAACAAGCAGTGCATTGCATTATACCAAGCAAAGGCAGCAGAGGTTCATCATGATTAAAAGCATGGACTCTGGAACCTTCTTGTTTGGGTTGGAATTCTTACGCTACCTTACAGGTGTGTGTCTTTGGGTAATTTACTTAATTTCTCTGGCTCCCCATTTCCTTATCTACATCGTTTTCTATCTTTATTTAGACACTGCTTGAATAGGATTATTCAAGTCAGTTTTACCTAATTAAATTTGAATGTATTGATTGATGGATGGTGAATGAAAAAAGGAAAACCATAAGCATTAGTCTCAATTGGGCCACTCCATTATGAAGGGTTTAAATTGATGAGTTTCACAGTCTTTATACTACAGCATAAAATAACCTGGATCTGTGTATTCATATTGGAAACTAACATCATTGGTAACATTATTTCAAATAAATATTTTTTTGGAAAAGCTTTCAGAACTTAATGTGTTCCTAAGAAGGAGACTGCCATTGTAGCTGATTTTTAATGATTGTAGATGCCACTTAGAACAGGGAAATCTTTTCAGACTTCTTCCCACTTACAATTAAAAGCAGTTTTCACTGAGTAACTTGCCCTAGTTGTGCCTTTTTAAAAAAGTCTTTCTCTCTTTTATTTTCCTTGTAGACAAGAAGTACTGCCTTAACAAATACGGACCAAGCTGCACTCCTGTAGGTTTGAAACTAAGAAGCCTGAGGTGAATTGAGGAGTCCTGGAGGTTTTCAGTCCTTGTGGTTACAAACTTGGTAAAACAACTCTGACTGTACACCCCCACGTCCCTGCCCTGATGGAAGGACCAACTCTGGATAAACTACCTTCCTGTGAGCTCCGTACTGTATGGCCCTGCATCCTTAGCATTCCAACTTGACTCGGGAATGGCAGCACCTTGATGTCAGGAGGTCACAAAAAGCACCAACCTGAGGTGTCTTTGCTCTGGTTTGCTCTCCCCTGTCCCCTGCTCACTGTCTTGGTCTGTCTAAGTTGGAGTAGCAGAACACCATAGCACTCTGTGGTCTTCCTGAATGGCATTCTGGGCTTCTAAACAACATCAGTTGATCACTCACCGTTCTGGAGGCCGGGAAGTTCAAGTTCGTCACCTGATTTGGTGTCTGGTGAGGGCCTTCTTGGTTCACAGATGGCCATTTTCGTGTCCTCATGTGGTGAAAGGTGTGTGGGAGCTCTTCATGGCCTCTTTTATAAGCACATTGATCCCATTCGTGAGGACAGATGACCAAATCATCTACCAAGATCCCTTTTCCTAATAATGCCATCGTATCAGGGGTTAGGAATTCAACTCACGAGTTTTGAGAGAACACAACTTTCTGTCCACTGTCACTCACTCACGTTGTTATTCAGGTGTGCCTCTTCTCCATGGAGTTGCATGGGGCTGGAAATACAAACTAGCAAACACGTTCTCAGGAAGTCTGTCTCAAGTGCTGCAGGGTAATCATCACAGAAAGTACTCGAAGTGCCATAGAAAAATGGCTCCTCAGGATTTCTCAAGCAGATGCTTTAAGAATCAGTAAAGGGACAGACACGAATCAGTGTCTGAAAGCATGAGGGCTTTTTCTTTTTTCATACTCAAATTTAAATTTATTTTCACTGTTGCATTCCCAGAAGGGAGTTCAGCCTTCCTTGGGAAGTCACTCTCCTAGGATGAACCCTGATAGCAGTTGAGGATGGAGAAGACCAAAACTTAATGGGACTTGTTGGGGCTTGAGAGTTGTCTGGATTGATCAAGAAGATTAGCAGGGAGAGTAGAGAAACAGAGGAGGTAGCTGAAGCCAGGTTGGGACATAGTGGCTTTGAACTGAAAGTAAGGGCAGAGACAGAAGGAGTGAGAGGACTCTGAGGTCCATTGCAAAGACTGAAGGACCAGGGAGGCAGTTTTTCTGCATGAGGCTGTGCCTATGGTCTTAAATATTTATCTGTGTACCAGCCTGCCTTCCTGTATTCTGAACACAGGGCCTTTGCACATCACCAAGCATATTCGCTTCTAGTTTTGAGAATGACATACATAAAGATTGAGAAAAATTAGTATTTTCAAAATATGTTAGCATGAAGCGGTGTATGTTAGACTCTGACGCCTGTCATCTTTCAACTGTAACTTAGCACGGCCATGAGCATGCCCAGTATGCAAATGCACCTGCGGTCAGCCTTGGTCAGCCAGCTCTGAATGCCGTTAGAATCTCCCTGCTCTGCCCTTCAAGTCTACACCGTGGGTTGCTCCTGTGGAACAGGAGGAAGATGCCACAAAGCTGGAAGTCCACACAGCAAGGGGAGGGATTTCTAATGCTCAGAATTTCAGGCATTCTGTTGGCACCCTCTGGGAACCCCCTGACCCTGAAGCAGAGGGACTCCCCTTGGAGTCCAGAAGGGAACTAGTATAAGACTTTAAAACCTCATAAGAGCTTAATGCAGCCACCCTCGAGCAGGAAGTAGAGCTTAACATTGTGTGGGAGAGGCCCCGACCCAGGAGCCAGTAGCTGCAGCCATAGTCCACCTCTGGACCCGGCAGCTGCTTGGACGATGGAAGCCCAATGGAAATAGGGACAGGGCCTCCCACAGAGAGGCTGTGAGGCTGAAATGAAGTCAGGCAGTCAAGTGCAAGTGCTTAGCACAGCATCTGGGATGTGGTGAGTTCTCAATGAACACCACCATTCGGAAGAATCAGGTATCATTGGAGGGCTGAATACACTAAGATATGCATTTTATAAGCATGTGTTTTATAACTTCATATTTATTCTTAAGTATTTGTACTTAAGTAGATATATATGTGTGCGTGCATGCGCGCGCACACACACACACACACACACGGGTTTAGTATCCCTTATTCAAAATGCTTGGGACCAGAAGTGTTTTGAATTTCCTATTTTTTTTTTTCAGATTTTGGAATACTTGTATGTACATAATGAGGTGTCTTGGGAATGGACCCAAGACTAAACTTGAAATTCATTTATGTCTCAAATACTGTGAATACACTTCAAATACACGACCTGTAATGTACAATTTTATACAAGAACTTTAGTGCACCCCTGTTCGGACGGTGACCCTTCGCACAAAGCCAGCTGTCGTATGTTCCACTTCTGCTGTCATGTCCGTGCTCAGCAGCTTTCAGGTTTTGGAGCATTTGGGGTTTCAGATTTTTGGATTAGGGATGCTCAACCCTTATATGTTGAACATCCGCAATGTATTTATGTGCATAAAACAGAACAGTGTGACAATTTGTGGTAATGTTTTCAAATAGTATATAATTTGTATAATGATGGAAGAGGCAGACAAAGAAACAGTTGTTTCTCATGAGAACTAACTCCTGTGCCTCCAAAAAGAGAGGAGTTGAGGACTATGAGTTTTTATTTTAATCAGAACCTTAAAAACCCTGAGGTCTATGGAAATTATAAAAAATATATATACATTTTAAAACAAGTGAGTTAACACTTTGTTCACATTCCAGGGATTGTGTGTGTGTGTGTGTGTGTGTGTGTGTGTGTGAGAGAGAGAGAGAGAGAAAGAGAGAGAGAGAGAGACAGACAGATTTAAACAGAAAAAAGAGCAAAGGATTTTCTAAGTAACCTAGCTGGAAAAGGTTTCATTAAAACCTTCAAATTCTAAACCTGAAAAACGATGTATTGTTAGGACTTTCAATTTAAAAGGGAACAATTTTTTTCAGAAAAAAAAAGAATGGGCAAACCAATTTTACATTAGAGGTTGCATTTGTTTTCAGATATTGCAGTTGATTAAAAATGGGGAAAATAGTCAAATGTCCAGCCCTACTTTTTGAAGTATTTCTGCAGCATGGAATCAAAGTGTGAAGTTGCATTTCCTCTGTTCTGAGAGGGTCTTACTGCAAAAGGTCATTGCAAACCAGTTTTCCTCTTTGAGAGCACTTACTTCTCTTCCTCTGTTGTGCATAAGGGTCTGAACTTGGTCATGCAAAATGAAAGAGTTAAAGGAACGGAAGACATTGAACCTGAGCATGTTTTGAAAACAATTATTTATTTATTAACTTTTTATTTAGAAATAATTGTAGATTCATACGAAGTAGTCAAGTGAGGATACACATGCGCGCGTGCACACACACACATAAAGCACTTACACACACACATGCACAACAGCCATTTCATCTAAGAGCCTCAGCCTGAAGGCACCTTCAATCAACAGCAACCCACTCACCAGAAGGAGGCCAGGAAGCCTCTAATTCTGACAGTATTTGTCCTGGAATCAGGTCAAGCCCAGGAGGCTAGAGACAAATGGAAGAATCATCGGGGTCACAGCCAAGACCCCTCTATCAAAGACTTCATTATCAATGACCAAACAAAATGACCCGACAGATTGGAAGAAGATTTGTGTGATGCATGTATTTTTTTCATCCTCACAGAGAGAAAGGCGCAATACTAAGCACAATGACTCTTAGGAGGTTTGGGTCCTTAAATTCCATCAGGAAACAGCCCAAATGCTGACTTCCCAGACTGCTGGTGTTACATCCATTACCTTTGATACGGGTGCTCTGTGAGCGGGAGATATTTTTCAGGGCATGCTTTTAAAAGCATACAGGCCAATACATGTGAATGGGGTGAATGGATGGCTGGAGGCGATGGGATGACATGCCCAATGACTAGTAATCTGCTGACACTTCTCCCTACTGACACCTTGCTGAGCGTCACAGATCAAGTATGGAATCATTCCCCAAGAAGCCCACACAACATTGCACAATGATTTAGGTTGCCACAACCAACTAATTATACTTGGCATTGGAAGTAGAATCTGGTGGGGGGTTACTGATGTTAGAGGGGGGCTTCCCCAAGAACTTGATTGAAGATACCTTGAAGGAGCTGAAGAAAGAAAATTGGACAAAGGAGGAGTCCAATGTTGCATGGGGAGATTACAATCTTGGAGTGATCTTAAAATGTTTGCTCATAGAGATATCCTGGGTCCTGGAAAGGTATGTATGGTGTAGTCGTTGCTCAAAACCTGTTTGCTAAATTAATGACTAAATGCTTGGGTTTTCCCCCTTTTTAGCCACCAAAGAATAATATCAAATAGGCAAGTCAGCTGGCTCTTTGAAGCAGATTTTCACAGGATAGTAGTAGCCCCCTAAGAAGTAAAATTTAGCCTGGGTCTGTGCATGTGGAAATACAATTCTAGTTTTCAGTTTCTAGTATTGCTGTGCTCCTAGTGACAAAACTTTGGAGACTCTTGGTTTGTCCTTCTACATAGCCAATCTGATGCTGTTTGCCTTCACAATCAATTTCATTGTCATCAACTCCAATTGCACTGCCATTGTGTATACATAATGTCTTAATTACTACATTAATTTCTCTCGTTTTCAATGACTTAATTGTCTTTTTGGTTAAAACCATTCTGTGCCTTATCAAAATATGAATGTTACAAAAACAGATTTATTGTAATGTAACAAAATAACTTTAGGTATTGTAGAAAAATTGGAATAAATAATTATATGAAAAGTATGCAAATCTTTCTTAATGCCTTTAGCCAGAAGTGGTCCGAGTTACCATGCTGACTTGTGTCCTAACGCCTATTTTCTCTGCGGATGCATGGTCCTTCTTTCACAAAACCCTGTTCTGATCATGCACAGGGCCTTTGCTGCAGTTTGGATTTGGAATGTCCTCCTAAGTGCCATGTGTGGCTTGGTCCACATCTGGGGGCACTATTGGGAAATGGCAGAGCTTTGGAGGTGGGGTTTAGTTGGAGGCAGTGGATGCCTGGGGCATGATTTGAAGGGTATATTTTGTCCTTCCTTTCTGTCCTTTTGCTTCCTGGTTGCCACACAATGAGCAGCCTCCTCAACTACACCTTTGTGCCATGACATTCCCTGCCCTTAGCCCAAAGCAGAGGAACCAGCCAACCTCAGATTGAAACTTCCAAAACGGTGAAGCAAAATAAATCCTTCCTCCTTAAGTTGATTGTCCCAGGCATTTCATCCCAGTGTTGAAAAGCTGATTAATATACCTTCGTAACACACTGTATTCTATTTAAAATATATTAAATATTTCCCAGAGCATTTTGTTCTGAACATTACCCTTTGAATGGTATCTATCTTATGGACAGTAAATAACTGATTCCCTTATGGATAGACATTTCCATTTTAAGGAATGCTGAAATAAATACTGCTGTCATAAGATAATGAGTAAATTGTCCAATAAGTGTCTTAGAATATTTCTAAAAGACTACTTGCATAATTTTGAGAGATGAAAACTGAAGTTTTTTAAATTCTATATTGCTATGTTGCCTGGCAGAGAAGTCATATTGACTTAAACTTCCACCAGCAAAATGAAAATTGGCAATCCAGCAAATAAATTAAACAACAGATTAGATAAAGCTGAAGAAAGAATTGATGAACTTGAAGATAAGTCTGAAGAATTACCAAGAAAATAGAACACAAGGATAAAGATGCAGAAAATATTGAAGAAGAGTTAAGAAATGTGAAAGATAGAATAAATCATGTCAAAATCTATGTAATAAGACTTTATAAGTAGGCAAAAATAAAAATGTGAAAAGATCACTATTTAAAGATATATGGCTGAAATTTTTTTCTAGCATCAATGAAAATTATGATTCATTCAACTGAAAAATCACAATGAGTACTGAAAAGGATAAAAAATAATATCAAACCATAGAAGAAAATACCTTAAAAATAAGCAGAGATTCACTACCAATGGATAAAAATTATAGTGTCTGGTAGACTTGTCAACAGAAACAACATAAATCAAAAGATAATGAAATCATACACGCAAAGTTTTGGGACAAACTGGATTTTATATTTAATGAAACTATTATTTAAATGTGAAGGTAAAAAGTTTTTTAGAGAAAAAGAGATTGTACTGCTTAAATTCTCAACAACAATAAGTAACAAAGAACAAGTGAAAATAAGGGAGTCATATTTAAAACAATTATTGAGCTTAGAAAATTGGGATGCATGTTGCAAATAAAAACAAAAATCTAGTGACTGAATTAATAGTTGGAATAGTAGTGATGACTTGTTGGGATTGAAAAGCAGAACAGAACTAAAATAACATCCGACAGCATTGTCAAAGGGATAAAGTTATTTGGAATTAAAGTGATCTAAAGTCTTTTTTTTTTTTTTACTTAGAAGGGAGGTAGACAACTTGGTTAAATTAGATATTGCTAATTTAAGTTGTCCCATTCAAAATTTCAGCATAATACTTGGAATAAATGAGATGGAAGTCACCTTAAAAAGCAGAGGGAGAAAGAACATAAAGCAAGATGAATTGAGTTATGCATATTTTAGAATCAAGCAGCTCTATCCCAGAAAACTTGGATGCAATCATAAATAAATTAAATTAATAAAGAATATAAGGTTTTGATTATAGCACTGTTTGGAGTTGTGAAAAAGCTGAGAATTAGTGAAACTGGTTTATTCATGAAATGATATACATAAGTATTAATTATATCTACATAAATAAACGTAGGTAAATACTCAAAATATTGAGTGAAAAAGTAGGTTGTAAAAAGAATGTATGAGGTTATTTTTGTAAGATGTTCAGACAGAATGGTGCTATCTGTGCCTTCCATATACTCAGAAAGCAAAGTATAAAATTTGAAAGAACATACACTTTTCAGCTTCAAAGTACTCACAACTTCTGAGAAGGAAGCAAAAGAACTGGATGGAGCTTTAGCTACATAAAACACCTCATTTCTTTCAAAAACTTCTGATTTGAAGGAAATATAGTACTATTTGTTAAATCTGGTATGGTAGATGCATGAATGTCTGATGTATTATTTTCTGTTCTTTGTTATATATTTGAAGCAATTCAGACTTAAAAAAAAAAAAACATTTAAAAGAAAGCCTTTTTCTTGCCCAAATTATGGAAGTTAGATAAATGTTTTTAAACAGGTTGCTTCAGACAGTTTGCTACTCAAAAACTACTTAGCCCAAACTTACAAATCTAAAGCAAATGACATCCTTTTAAAAGTACTTCGGCTAAAGACTAAACGTTCCTTCCAGCGATATTCTGATTGTTCAAGAGCAATTTCCGAACTCCTCTTCCATAATTTCCTAAGCACTATGTTATATGAGCTACGTTGAGCTGTATTGTTTTAGATTTAAATCTTCTGTACGACTCCAGAACATTCCTCCTCTCATGGTTTCTGAGTCGAGCATGTGGTCAGGCTCCCCTTCTGGCACTTAAGCTCAGCACTAAGTGTGAAGGGGTCCGTGCCCTAGTGGAGCAAGTAACTACCTGTTTTTTGTAGTTGACCATGAACTTGACCATGAAAGGGGAATTACAAATGATAGGTAGAGAGAAAACATAGTTTCAAGTATGAGGATGGAATTTTTAAAAGGATGTAAAACAGAACATATTTCAAACGTCCAAAGAATAATAGAAAGGAAATGTCAAGGCATAGAAAGAATACAGGAGTAAAATGAGAGCAAAAATAAACACTGGTACGAAGGGCTTAGCAAAGATCTGCAGAAAGAGGGAGAGGGAGAGACAGTCACACACAGACGCCCACTAAGCAGTAATGAAGGCTCAGTGAGCGATGGATCAACACGCAGAGTGCTTCTGAAAACCATGTCTGAGAAATGCAGCAGTAGCAAAGGAGAAAAGGCGAGAAGAAAGGTGATCGGCCAGGGTGACCTTCCAAATCCGCCCCTGTGAGCCGGGCACAGACCCCGCCGTTGCAAATGCCATTTACTTTGGTTTTCATTCCCGTTAAAAACGTTGAATGTGTGACATGCGCGAGCTCCAAAGGACAAAGTTCCAACGCTCTCTTAAGGGAATTCACTGGACCCTCCTCTCCCGGATCTGGGGGGAAACCCGAGAGCCCCACACACGATGGAGTGCGGCGCGCAGGGACGATGACCGTTTTAGCTCAGTATCCCAGAGTGTGTTTCAAAACAAGATGGCTAATGCCTCCTGAGAGCTTCTGCTAAAACCGTGCACCGAATGTTTCAGCAGATCTCAAATATTGTGATTTATCACATGTTTATCCCCCAAAGAAATCTGCAACAAAACCCCGGAGTGTGCAAGACAAATGTGCCGGGGAGCCCGGGGCCGGACGGTGGTGAAGAGTGCGCTCCCGCTCATACGCGCTAGGCTTAGATCATGTCCTGGCAGCTGACCCCGGGTGCAACACTGAGCCCCAGTGTCCCCATCTGTTAAGGGTTGCTAATGACATGTACCCAGGCAGGTCATTTTGGAGAAATACATTAAACTGGGCAGGTAAAATGTGTGGCCGTGTGCAGATAGGGGATGCGCCGTGGTGCGGTGGTCTCGCTAATGGTCATGCCACCGTCTGGGAGGGCTGTGGAGGTCGTCACAAACGCCAACCATTGTCCTGCAGCTTCCACAGACAAGGCTTCCCCGACCTGCAGAGTGCATCTGGTCCCTCTGCCACCAGCTCTCCTTTCAGCTTCATTTTATATTCTAACCGGGTTCACATTCCTCCTCACCGCTTCTAAGTGCCAGGCACTTGGCACCTAGAGCTGAGGCTGGCAAAATTATCACTCAGCAAGAGCAGTTTTCAGAGAAATACTAAATTTTACTTTATAGAATGATGAACAAACAACAATTATTAAAAACGATTAAACTTATAATTGACTCCAAAATGATTAAACTTACCATGGACTCCTGGCACCGCTCTCTGCAGTTGGGGTGTGCTGGGCAGAGGAAAACACACACCCTTAGATAGCATGTGAATTAAGTTATAGTCAAGTCATTCATTCTGCTCTTGAAGATGAATATCTGGGATTATATCCAACCTGTGTTTATCTCACAGAAAGCAATCTTATTTCCTTAACAAAAAGAGAATTGTTGGGGAAAAAGAACTGGGACGTGCATCTTGAGATAGGCGGAAGGAGACAGGGAGCTCCTCATTCGCCAGATGCCAGTCATTTGCACACCTACAGTGGAACCTTATCTTTTATGTCATGGTGCTGTTCCTTAAAATGAGGTGGCAATTAACTGTTACTACAGCAACAGGGCACAGGATGCACTGTGAAGGCAGAAATATCTGATTATGACCATAGATCACACAGGGAGTAAATAACAGCAATGAATCATCTGAGCAGAATAAGGACACACCTTCCTCGCCGTCCACAGTCTAGAGTCCTGAATTTACAAATTGCAGAGAAAATTTGAATACTGCATGCTATGCCACAATAAATAGAAATCTCCTTATGTTAAATGAAAATGCTTTCAAGTGGAGAGCCAAACCTATTTGGCTGAGGATCTCAAGTCTGGCTCCTCAGTGGAACCTTCCAGGATGCTTCTGAAAAACATCCTGTTCTGGGGGTGGGAGGGCGTCCACCTGGAGAGTTTTGACCCCCGGGTGCTTCTAGGCTGTAGCGAGCATTGAGAACCAAGGTCTGGTGTCCTCATATGAAAAGGATTAAGTGGCATGAATGGACAGGTTTGTGAGGAAATATATTCTTTTTTTTTAAACTGGGTAATAAAATGAGAGATTCCTGATTAATGTGTGTTTTAAATAGCAAGAAAGAAAAAATAACAGATTATATATTCACTCATTAAGAAGTTTTAAATAACAAATTTCACATGGGAACCAAGGTCTTTCCTATGGATAAATGAGAGTCTGGGAGTTGGGCAGGGGGAGGGTTGGGTTGGAAACTCCTATACAGTTTTCCAAAGCACACATTTGTGGCGTTGTTCTCTCGTCCAAAGGCCAAGTCAAAACTTCCCACCCATTTATTAGTTTTCACCCATTTATTAGTTCTAGACATATTGGGGCTCCTAGCAGCTGCTGGGGTACTGCATAGATCTTCCCTGAAATTCTGTAGCCCTGACAGGAGACAGAGAGATCAGATGGCATGGCCACTTAGCAGACGGCAGGTGCCCATCCCTGCTGCTCTGTGACTCCACTTACCTCAGTCTGTCTGTGACTCTGGGGTGGCTGCACTGGGGCTAGCAGTTACTCCTGAGCCCTTGATGACATCAGGAAGACTGGGGCCCACTGAAATTCCAGGAGTGCTGAGTCTATAGCAAAGCAAAGACAAATAAGCATGGATTCGTCTTTGACAGATTTCCTTTGGCTCCAGCACAATGTTGATTTGCACCCAAAAATCCTCTAGTAATTTCTTAAATGGACTATGAGGCAATCCAATGATTCATAAATGGAACTTTGCCCCTCCACGGAGTGTGATTTAAAAGAACTCTAAGATACTCTTCTGGCATGTTTATCTGCTAGAAGAGAAAACGTCTGTTCTTTTCAGATTCATGGCAGACCCCCTGAGATTCTGTTTCTAAATTTTTATTGAGCTCTTCCACCTCTCTGTGGAAGGGTGGATGGTATCTTTGCTGTATTCTCATTAGCAACAGATTGGTCATTTGCCTATGAGGATGAGACTGTTTCCTTCATCATCAATAATAACACTACTGCTTTTCTAATTCCTATTTGAGGGTTCACAGAGAGTAAGTGGAAGTGGATAAGTAGGTGCAGACCCTCAACAAAATGTCTCACAAATACTCCCTTGGTTAAATTCCTATGTAATCGACTAGAGAAGTAAAAGCTTATGTGGGGCTTTTAATCTATTGACATGCTATAGCTTAATTTGATAAAAGATTACTCCAATAAAACATGAATTGCAGAAATTATCTCATCAAAATTAAATTCTTTGTCACTTAAAACTGGGAACCCTACCTCAAGGAAAGCTTCTATTTTCAAAGAGTGGTCTTTTCTGAATACTTCTGAAATTGCAGCTATTCTCAAATGTCCTAGAGAAAGCAAACAGCTGTTGCATCCTACGCAGAACTAAGGGTTCAAAAATCAGTACTAAGACTTTCCATTTTAGCCCAGCAGGGCCACCCAAGTGACATTTCCGGGGAATAGAACCAACTTCCAGTAAATTAGCAAACATACACCACAAATGGAAGTATTCAATTGAATATTTATAAGAAATAAAAAATTGAAGGTGTATTGAAAGGGGAATAGCTTTTTATTGTTGAAATGCCTAATGTTTCAAGCTAATCGTTTGGAGAGTAATTAACATTTTATGAGTAACTGTGCAATGGTGTTTGTTATTATTAAAGGAAAAAGAAAAGAAAATACTTTCCAAGTGTGCTTTGTTTTTCTTCAAGTTCCAGAGACAGATTTTAAGGGTGTGTTTTGATGCAGTGGAAACAGAACTTGGAGTTAAGAAACCTCAGTGTGGCTAGTTAATCTCTTGGCCTCACTTCCTTTCCTCTAAAATTAAAATGAAGGCCAGGCTAATTCTTTCTTGCGCACTTCTTGTTGAACATTGAGCCTCTTCCTCAAAGCATCTTATTCCATAGGTCTGGGAGATCCACTTTTAACATTCAGGAATTAGATCTCAAAAGTGCAATGTTTAGCTCAGGTCCAACTACCAGGTAGGTCAAAACATTGGAGGGCTAGCAGTGATCAGTCCAAGAAAGATATTAATGGAAAATTGTTGGGAATCGTATTCAAACAGGCAATAGGAAGCACACTTAAGCCCAGGTCTTCCACAGTAGAGGCATCTCCACCTGCATTTCTGAAAGAGAGCCCATAATTTCAAAGTCTCTATTGTGATTCAGTGACACATAGAAAAGCCCAGCACTTTGGACTCTGGCTTCCCTTTCCAACCAGGGCATCTCTGCTGAGTCATTTTGAAATGCTACAGTTCAGTGGCTAAAACCTATTTGAATTGTATTTTCTAATCATGTGTCCTAGAAACCAGTGAATCTGTATGTGCTCATCAGCTTTGCATTACTCCAATGACATCCTGAGACTGCCAAGTATGTATAAAGAAGAGGTTTACTGAGCATGCAGTTTTGAAGTCCAAAGAGCATAGTTCAGGTTCAGTAGCCATCCCTTCGCTGCACATTTGCTTGGTGTAGATGGCAAGTAAAAGACTATATCTCAAGTCAGGATTAAAGAGAGAGAAGGTGGGTTCAAACTCAGGCATTTAAAACAATCCTCCCAAGAGAGCTACCAGGGAGACCCACAGGACTTCTAAGGGAAAACCCCCAATGACCTAAAGACCTTCCACTAGGCCCCACCTCCCACAGGTTCCACCACCTCCCAACGGTGCCACCTTGTGGACCAAACCTTCAATTACAGTGGATCCTTGGGAAACATTAACTACATTTAGACCATAGCCCTATGCCTGTTGGTACCACTACCATTCTCCCTACACCCAGGTTCTAAAGCACACGTGCAGTCATAATCCTGCTTGTCGATTGCTTTATATTCCATCTCAGATTTATTATCCTACTTGTTCACCACCTATGTTCACTTCCTCATCGAAGTCATCTAAATCATTGCAATGCCCTTTAGTCTGGTCTGCTAGCCTCCAGTTTACTTCTTCCACTCATCCTTCAGTGCAGCACAAATTAACCTTTCTGGTTCACAGCTTTTATCTTATTATTCACTTTCACAAAATCATACTTTTGATTAATTGCCTCTGTAAAGTTGTCAAAAGTCCTTCCAGAGTTGGAAGGCTCTCAATAATTTGAACCCATTTAACATTTGCAAATTATTTTACTCTATTTTTCTGGTCACATCCCATGATTGAGCCAAAGTAGGATTGTTCCTATGTCAAGCAATTGAGCCCAGGTTGCTTCTATCTGATTTGTCCTACTCTTTCATACGCGCTACTGAATCACTCTTCATTTTCACTTGTTATAAGGATAATAGACCTAACGACGTAATCCCATTTTCCTAACAGTTATTTTAATTTCTATATGCTCCTTTCTTTTACATATGCATAGGTATTTTCATAAATGTATCAGTTTTCTACCTTTTGCATTCTCACTATGAGCTCTTTCCATTTGGATGTAAAATTGTCAGAGTCTTTGTTTTTAATAATGGCATAATTTCCATCTAACAGATGTGCCATAATTCCATTAAATACTTTTCTATTGATGGCCATTCTGGTTGTTTCTAAATTTTAGCCATTATAAATAGTGCTGTAATTAATATCTCCATGTATAACATTCTCCTTTGGTTTTAATATCTTTGGATAACTTTCCAGAAATGAAGTTACTAGGCTAAAGATAAAAATTTTTTATTTATTTTTGAAGTATATTGACAAAGTGTTTCCAAAAAGGTTATATCAATTTCTATGTCCATCAATAACATATACAAGTATATTATTTTTACTACATACTTTTTTGCTCAAACAAAACAAAATTATACTTCACTAATATATCAGCTTTTATATTTAGTTAAAATAATTTGTTTATTGGCACTGGGAATTGAACTCAGGGGTGCTTAACCACTGAGTCACATCCCCAGCCCTTTTTACTTTTTATTTTGAGATAAGACTGAGGCTGACCTACACTAGCAATCCTCCTGCCTCAGCCTCCCCAGTTGCTGGAATCACAGTCATGCACCACCACATCTAGCTAATTTTCATATTTTAATTAAATACATATTTTAGGAAATGTAAATTTTTGTACTCTAAGTATTGGATTATCTTGCTGTTTAAATTATTTACATCGCTTTTGGGTCAAATTTCTAAATTTCAAAAGGTCATGAGCTGTATCAGTCTCATTTTCTGCTCTGTAGTAGACTTCAGCACAGTTCTGATGCACAAATAGTATTCAATATATATTTGTGCTACAAATAAACACGTCTTCATCATTCAAGATTTTAATATTTTTAGCAATCCATATGAGCCTCTTACAAACTTTGTCATCTTTAGGATAAATATTTTCTTTTTATTTTGGTTCAATATTTTAGCAGGCAAAAAATTATAATAGAATCTTTAACTATATTCTTAGTGCTTTCTTAAATTGCCTTAAAACCTAAAAGATGTATTTATAGAGATGCTAACATATAAATTCAAGTTTTCATTTATTATTATTATTTTTTTTTACTGTTGTTAAAGTCTCCATTTGGGAATAAACTTCATTTGTCTTGAAGAAATGGCTATCTTCAATGCTTCTTTTCTAGGTTCTGCCTGAAGCTGGGCTATTTACCTGCAACCATAGCTACTGATGGCTCAGAACCAAAGCCTTTGGTTTGGATCCCACCTGGAGCCTCGTCTTTGCTTCTATAAGTAGGATCTATATATATTTTTACCCAGGCAGGAGGGATTTAAATTAATACAGCTAACACTTTGAGATTTGGGATTAAGTCAGCATTGCTGCTATTTTAGCCATAAACCTTTATGTCAGCTATAATAACAGGGCCTCTGCAATGGTCTCATGCTGGGTACCTGATATTTTAATGTGATTATTTTGATAAAGGGACATTTTGATACAGATATTTTTATGTGTCCTAGAAAAGCAAATCATTAAATGTTAGGTATATTTCAATTACCAAGAAAGAATGTTCAACACTTTCAACCAATCCTTGAGGCCCACTTCACCTGTAGATCACTTCACTGATCCCTGACCTTCCTGCTCCCTGGGTGTCACAGTAAAATCAAAATCATGATTAGATTTTAAAAATCCATCTTTCTCAATGTCTATAATAGATTTAGTAATTGAATTTCTGTTTTGTGTTTCCATCTTTGAAGTATTTTTATTAAAATAACCCACCTGTATCAGTCAGGGTTCTCCAGAGAAGCAGGACAAATAGGATACAGATAGATACACTAGAAGAGATTTATTATGGGAACTGGCTCATTCAAGTATGGAAGCCAAGAAGTCCCACCACATTTGTCTGTAAGCCAGAGAATGAACTCTCCATATGGATTCAAAGGTTTGGGAACCAGGAGAGAAGATGGTGTAACTCCCAGTCCAAGGAGGATGGCTTGAGAACTGGAAAGGAGAAGAGTGGGGAGGCACTTTAAGACCAAGAGTCCAAAGGCCCAAGAACTAGAAGGTCTGACGTCTGAGGGAAGGAGAAGATAGATGTCTCAGCTCCAGAAGGCAGAAAAATTTCACCTCCTCAATATGTTTTTGTTCCATTCAGGAGGGCCTTGGATGGATTGGATGATTCCTGCACACATTGGTGAAGGTGGCTTTTATTAACAGTGTACTGAATCAGATGCTCATCTCTCTGGGAACATCTCTCCTCACAGACCCACTGAGAAAAACATTTTATCAGCGGTCTGAGCATCCTTTAGCTCAGTCCAGATGACATATAATTAACCATCACACCTCCTCAGTCTAGAGAGGCTCTTTTCATCCTGTCAGTGTCCCTTTCTAACTAGCTAGCCTGGTGCTGACTACCTGCTCCTGAGTTCTGACACAGGACTTGAGCGACCACAGGGTCTCTGACACTGTACCTTGAATATCTCTGTTGGATAGGTTCAGCTCCTCTGAAGAACCTTCCCTGCTACTTCCTCCATCGTGAAGTCCATTGTCAAGTACATTTGGTCCAACTTATCAAGATAGCAGCATTTCAGCAACTCCATGCTGAGACACAACTGGCTGTCCCTTGAAGGCTTCCTCCTGCCCGCTCCATTCCATGGCTCTACCGGCTCCTGCTTTCCAGGGAGCAGCAAAGCCTCAGCTTCTTTCCTGCTGTCCCAACCTTCATGGCACTTACCCAAGAAGTACGCTTTTTGAAGCTATTTTTATGATGCTAGCTCATCTCCAGTACCTTGCAAAGTTCTAGAAAGCCAGAGTCATACTATTTTACATTTAGATTTCCCTAAATCACATTGACTCGCTTATGCTTTTATGCAGAATTTTTTTAAAAAAGCATTAATTTGTCCCACATCTTTCTCTTTGTTCCTCAATAATCCTCTGCTTTAGCAAAATATAATTAGAGTCCTTTTACATCTTAGTTTATGTTGGTTGCCCAACGGAGAAATCCACATCAACAGCAAACACACAAAAACAGCTCCTTTTCTCTCTGAGAAAGTCATATGCTTCTTCCCAGATACCTCATATCTTATGTCTCCTCCAGCATTCTGCATCTGGCCTTAGACATTAGCCATTTCCTCCTTGTTTGACATTCTCTCTCTTCCACTTAGGGTTATGTTCTCTGAATCAGGTGGCCCACCATTTACCCACCTGCTCTCTGAACAGAGCATGTGTAGGGGGATGCAAGAAAAAACTTCAGAAAAGTGCTGCTCATGAGCTAGGTTTGGGATTTTTTAAAAATGCTTTATTTTGCTGTGTGTTTGATGGTGTGATAAATTGGCATCGATCCATTCACATTTCCTCATGCTGTCTCTCTAGTTAGAGAATTTGCAAAATTCCTGGGTGAAAGTAGGGTTGTATATTTTGCTAACAAGTAGGGAAAGTCAACTGGTCCATGGGAAGGGAGGAACCCAAATGAGGTTGCTTCATTATCCCAAGTTGGCAAACTTATATTCTCTGCCAAAAATGTTCTCATCTATTAATGGAGCATCTGTTTCCTACATTACACAGAAGCCCCAAATGCAAACAGTGGACAACCCATACAGCTTTGTTTCTGTGCATGTACTTATTGGGGATTCAGATATGCAATAATCTTTTATTTATTGTGCTGACATAATGTGCACGTAAACTAGGTATTATTATCCACCTTCATAAATGTTAATGCTGCTAACTTAGTTGCTACTAGTGATCTTCCCAGTACTGTAGAGATCAAAATGAACACTGCCTTTTTTTCTTTCTGCTATGTGCAAAGCCCATACAAGCAAGGAACTAGGGAGACCTCACAGGGTATAGGAATATTTCTCTGTGACTTGTACCCATGTTGGATAAATGTTCATCAAAATCCTTTGCATTTTAGAGGATGATATGCCCAGCAATATCTAAATGAGATAATGCTTTTATAAATCTAAAAAAAATTCCGACAAATAGATAAAACAAAAACTAAGCCTCAGAGTTGAAATAAAGATCTTATTTTAACCAAAATACCATCAAGGTATTATCCTTGGTCTCAAGTGACATGTGGGCTTGAAGGGAAACAGAAATTCCATATTATGCTCCTTCCCATGAACTGTCTGCATGGTCGTGAGCTGTTTGTTGTAGGAGGCCAAGGAGGGAAGGTCAATGTCAATAGGAAGGCTAGAACAAACCAGGCCACAGGTAGTCAATACCGGCCGCAAAGGTCAACTGGAGCAAAGAACTCAATTCCACATCTTCACACTATGAAAGAAACTAGCTGCATCATCAACCTCACTTGTAAGGAGAGGAGAGTGAGAATGTGAGTGTCAGAGAAACAGAAACACGAGGAGCAAACGCTGGAAATGGGCAGAGCTGAAGGCAAATCCGCACCTCTGACTCTGCCCCAGTTTCTTTCAGGTTCTACTGTAATGGTTTTTGTTTTGTTTTGTTTTGTTTTGTTTTGTTTTGTTTTCCTGGAAAAATCCTTAAACAGCTCCATCCAGTCTGCCTCCCAAAACTGAACTCAACATGGAGATTTTGACACATGCCTCTTCTTAGAGCAATAGTGTCTTCTTTTGCTGAATGAGTTTTTCTTTAGAAATTAACATTTATATCCTTCCCACAAGACACTCCGGGGTGCGCATTACAGACGAACAATGATCTGCCTTGGCAGTTAATGGCACTCAGTCAAAACTACCAGGGCATGTCATGATTAGGTCATAATACCCACCCTGGAGTGTCTTACAGCTTAATTGTTCCCTCTTCCATTCCAGAAACCAGCAAAAGACATATTTTACTAATGTTTCTGCTTTGTTAATGAGTTCAGAATGGATGAACACATGTGTTCTGTCTCTTCTGCCTATCAAACATGTATTCAGAAATAAATGCAGGTCGCATAATCCCCAATTCCAGTTAGCATATTTCACTACAATAAGTTTGGCATGACTCTGATACATCTGAAAGTGAAGATTTAGTATGCAACGTCTGTCTAAATAGTCAGACACTTAAAACTCATGAGGCTTCCCCTTCTGCCAATGTCCTTAGCATTTATCTCCCTATATCATCTGTTTTCCTGCTAAAAATTCCCATTAAAGGAGTTATATTTTAATCTGGACTAGAATTCACAGTAGACATTTTCCAACATTTTGAATGCAGAGCGAGTTACAGCCTTACTATATAATTAAGATTAGGTGGTTTCCTTATTCCCGTTCACCAAAACCCTTCAATCAGGATAGAAAATTCATTATGCACCTTCCTAGCCTGCTCCTTCTACCACGAAGCCCTGCTATCCTTACTTACTATCCTCACTTTAGATAACAAACAAAAGACTGAGAAGACACAAAAAAAGTAGCAGACACAGGTGTGTGTGACTGCCTAGTAAGTAACTCTAGGCCACTAGGTGAACCTCAGCTCCAGATCAATAACAAGAATATGGCTAGGAGCTATCTAGAAGGTTTTTTTCTCAGAAAATTTGTGGTAGAGAGAAATTGGTTTTTAATTGTCTCCAGAAAAATTAATAACATGTAACAAGAGATTGACTTGTAGTTTCAAAACTGCCCATAAAGCCCAGTTCCCAGGTGGCTTCACTGATGAATCCTAGCGAATATTTTAAGAAGAATAAGATCAATTCTTCATAATCTCTTCCAAAATATAGAAGAAGAGGAAGATTTTCTCAACTCATCCTATGAAGTTGGTATCACCTTGATACTAAAATCAGACAAAGTTTGAAATATTCATGGTCTGATTACAAAAAAGAAAAAAAAAAAAAAAAAGCCCAAAGTGAGCATCACACTTAATGCAAAGGACTGAGGATTCCTCCAGGAACAAGGTAAGGACATTTCTTCTCACCTTTTCTATTCAACATTGAACAAGAGCTACTTAGAAAGCTCAAGTGTTAGTGACAAAAATAAATTGAAGTTCTCCAAATACAAACTAGAAAATCTGAGGAATGAAAGCAAAGCAGGCCTCTTTGGAAAACTGGTGAGATTCCTGATGGGTCCGGCACTTTCTGCATTCAGAGTTTCTGTTCTAAAGATCTCTTCTCTCAGCAGGAGCCCAGGACAAAGCTCCTCTGCGGGGTGGCCGAGAAGGGTGCCTCAGTACTGGGCTTCCCACACGTTGCACTCTGCTGAGCAGAGCTTTGGAGAATCCTGACCACATGCACCAGCATGATCCACAGGGCGCGAGTTGGCTCACTCTGTATTCAGACCACAGAGATTCACCTTTCATTGAGATTCTCCCCTCATCAAGGTTATCGGTCCAGCAGTCAATAGCACTGAACCCTTTTATCAGCCCCTCTTGGTAATTATAAAATATTTGCAATTATACAATATGCTAATTCTTAGACGTCTACAAACAGCTTAATCAATTGAGTGCATTTTATTATTTCTAGTCTAAACATTATGGACTCACATGAAGTCTCTGAGATCGGTAAATTATCCTAGATTGTTAAACTGCTGCCAAACCAATCAAAAGTTTTATTTGAATTTATTAGGCTTGCTACATTATTTAGCCAGCAAGATTGAGGGAAACAACAGAAACAAAGGGGATGCTGGAGTCACACTGTGAGGCTTGATCAGTTCTCATGAATTACAAGGGGGGAAGCCATCTAAATTCAGGAGGAGCAGAATTTACCTGGAACTTCTACTGTGTAGTTGAAACTAATGGCAAGCTCGATTTTTAAGCATCTGGACTTCACAGTAGCTCCCTGTCATAATGTGTGTGCGCTCACCTAAGGGTGTGTGGTAGGTGACCGGACGTCTATTTTGCATAGGTGTGTTCATGCCTATGTGGGGTGTGTGTCTGCAGCTCTACTGCTAAGAAATGAAAATTTTTTTTCATTCCCATCAGTACCTACCACATTTGAATGTTTCCCTAGAGAGCAAGAGATGAAGTGTTCTGCTAGCATTTACATCTCATATATTCAATGAGAGCCATGACTCCTCAAACATAAGGCCAGGCATTTCCCACCCCAAATTTATCCCTCCCTTGATTCCAAACTTTTACGAATTTTTATACCACTGAGTCACTGAGTGTTCCCTTGACTTTTTTTTTTTTTTTTTTCAAACAACTGGGCACTCTTTGGAGAAAATGTGTCACTTTGAAACCTCCTCAAATAATCCTAGTTTTGGATGCTCACGGAGATCATCTGATTAATGGTTTAGAACACTAAAAGAAGATAATTTTAAAGCAGATTTAGTCATTTTTCTTGGGCATAATCTCCCAGTTTTGTAGGGCTAGATGTTATTCTAATAAATCTAATTTCATTTAAAAAAGTAATATACTCAGTGGTAACATTGTGCGGGGCACAGTGGAGAGTGTTTTTTAATGTTCAAATGAAAGAATTCCTAACCTGAGATTAAACTTTTAATGTCAGCATCACACTTAAATTATGAAAATGCTCTATTTTAACAACTCCACTTAGAAATGAAGATGGTGTGCCCTGCAATTCTCAAACTTGACTGTGCATACTCATCCTTTAGGGATCTTGCTAAAAATGGAGATACTGATCCAGGCCTGGCATTTTTCAGGGGGATGCTGAATCGTTTTTATGGAAAGTGGGAGTGGTAAAGGGCAATGAGTCCATGCACACACACACACACACACACACACACACAATCTAACAAGAGATCTTCAATGCATAAATGTAACTGGATAAATTAAAAGTTAAGACATTTACCTCTTCCTTCCACATATCTAAATGTTTATATCTATTTAAGTTGTCCGAAAATATTTTTGTGTGGGATTCAGTCAGACTGCTTTCTATTCACAGTTATATGGACGGCATTTCTCCTAAAAATGTCTTGGTCTGTTTAGCAGATCCGAAAGACATGGCCAAATTAGAAATTTTGTTCTTGAAGATCTGTTATTCGAACCGGAATAAAATGGAAATGTGTACATTTCTCTTGGTCGATGATTATAAAAAGTAGTATGTTGAATCGTCTCATCTCTGAAAAAAAGTAGTATAAGTTTAAGAAAACCAAGATGTCTAGGGAATACAAGGTAGAATTTTTAAAACAAAAGAGGAGAAAGAAACGATTCTCAATTCTATGCTGCAGGACCTTAGGGCCAAAACTCAAGGAAGGAAATGTGTGCCTGTGTCTCAAAAGGCCAGGGTACTGTAATAAAGCATTATATTTTTTAAAGAAAGGTAACTAAGTGGAAAAATAATAGACCAATTGATGCTAAATAAAAACGAGGCCTTACAGCCTTGTCATGATGCACACCTATATTCCCAGCAACTCAGGAGGCTGAGGCAGGAGGAGTGAAAATGCAAAGCCAGCCTCAGCAACTTAGTGAGGCCTTCTCTTAAAATAAAAAAATAAAAGAGATGGGGATGTGACTCTGTGGTTATGTGTCCCTGGGTTTAATCTCCAGTACAGGGAGAGAGAGAGAGAGAGAGAGAGAGAGAGAAATTATTTTCAGTTAAATTTGAAAAGGTAAAGATTTTAGAAAAAAAAAAAATTCAACTTTAAACTTTACAATTGTAAACACAAAGTTCGACTGTCCTCGGAAATGCCTTTGTCGTTGGGTCTCTATTGTGTTGGAGGGAAGTGCTTCCAACAGAAAATTCATGCCATATTATCTAAAATTTTTCACAAAGTAGATGAGAATATACTAAGCTGTAATAACTATCCTAGAACTTAACTCTGCATTTACATGCAAAAATAAGAAAGATGTATGAATATAATTGAGTAAAGTTATTTTTATCTCAATTGTGAACCAGATTAATTGACCTAGTCATAGAAATAAAAATATTAATGCACCTTTATAATATTGTATTGTTCGGCAATGAAACCACTTACGTGCTGCAGAAAGAATTTTAAAAACCCATAATTTTTGTTTTTTACTTTTAACACTCAAAAATTATTTCTACAAACATGTTAGGTGTCTAGGATGCTTAAATTGGGATAAAAATGAAGAGTTACCTTAAAAATGAATATAGTTGTACTGCTTGGGGGAAAAAATGGAATGAGACCAAACCAGTTAGGGTCAGCGGGGCCACGGAATGGGAACACGAATGTTCATGTTGTAAATATTGTCTTTAAAAAAATACGGAGAGTTTGTATTGTAAGAAATATTTAGTTATAATCACTCCATTTTAGTCCTTACCATGATTCCAAAAAAATTCTTAATTTCTAGAGATGTCATCAATTGACTTCAAATAACTGTGTTGCTGTAGCCCGCAAATAAACTTTAAGTGGTCAAACAGGAACATTGCTCAGATTTTCCCTAGATCCCGCCATACTCTATCATTTGTGGCTAGTTACTTATAGAATTATATTGAATGATATTGTAGTCATCTATAGTGGAGAATGAGATGCAAATCTTTCCATTGTCATTTTAAAATCCCCAATTTAAGGCGGGTATGGTGGTGCACGCCTGTAATCCCAACGGCTTGAGTGCCCCTGGGCTCAATCCCCAGTACCAAAAAAAAAAAAAATCCCCATTTTAAGCACTTATAATGCACAAGGACTGAACTGATCCCAAGAAACAATTACTATAAGTATGCACATGTCTAAAAAGATATAAACAGATGATTTGAAGAGAGAACATAAAGAGCTAATACATGTGAAAATATTCATCTTCGTTATTAATGAAGAGTACCATTCAAAATAAAAATGAAGGAGTTTGCAAAGTTGGACTCCTTTCTATAAAACGGGCAAGAGAATCAATTAGTTTAACTTTTTTAGAACCATTTTACAATATGTATGAGGAGTTGGAAGGATGGATGTATCCTTTGGCTTAGAAATGATGCTTCTGGGATCTATTTAATAAAATAATTAGAATTATACAAACAACTTTTGAACATATTTGACATAGGATTATTTACAATAGTGAAAAATGAGGAATAACTTGAGTGTCCAATAATAATTTGGGGTTAATTAAGTAATAGTATGCATTGATCTGAATTTTTGTGTCCTTTCCACAATAAATATGTTGAAATGTAATCATCAGTATGATAGTATTAGGGGTGGGGCCTTGGGGAGGTGGATAGGTCTTGAAGGCAGAGCGTTCATCCAAGGGTTAGTGTCCTCACACAAGAGATCAAGAGAGCTCCCTTACCTTTCCTCTGTGAGGCTGCAGGGAGGAGGCGCTGTCTATGAACCAGGAAGTGGGCCTTCAACAGACACCAAACCTACTGGCTTCTTGGTCTTGGACTGCAAGAAGCAAATTTCTATTGTTTATAAGCCATCGAAGTCTACAAGATTTTGTTGTAGCTGCCCAAGCAGCTTAAGAATTTATTCATTCACAAAATAAGCTATTTTGTATTCATTATGCTTTTAAAAAATTTAATGACATAAGAAAGTAACAATAAGAAAAGTGCACATCTATGTTAAATGTTGCACTAATGAATGTGTAGGGATTCGTAACTACATAACTTATTGAGAAAAAAAAAGGCTGGATGGACACACACCACATTTTCTTCTTGTTCATTTCATTCTATTTTTTAATTTGCCAGTTCCCTCCCCAATCCCCACATAAGGGATATTACACTTTTGATCAGAAGAAAGCTCAATATATATGATACAAACTGTACTTTCCAGAGAAGATCAAATCATTAACACCCATTACCAGGTACGACTGTACCTGTCCACCTGTACCTCTTGGATGTGCTGGGACATCAGCTAATGTGGCAGTGTTTCTCAACAAGGCATTCTTGTGGGACTTCTTTATAGTAGTTTTCAGAACATACTTCAAACTTCCTTGCTGTTCAGTAGCAGACGTTGAAATCATAGATGAAACATTTATATTACTTCGCCAACATTATAAAAATCACTGGTCATTCGTAGTGGGGATGGCAAGAAAAAAGTCAGCTCTGCATTTTCTCCTTTTGTTTTTGCATTCCGATTGCACAGAGCTCTTGCACTGCTGCCCATGAGTCATTACTTTCCGGCCTGGATGTTGCCAGCTGCTTTTCGAAGGTCCTGCAGCTGAGAAGAGGCCCCAGAGAAACATTCTAGTCATGTAGGCACCATAACTTAAAACCACTTTTAAGGACTTGGCTTCAAATCTAAGTTGCTGGTTTGACTTATAACAAGATGCTAGCAGTGTAATGCCATTGCTTTCATGAAAGATGGCAAAAGAACTATTAATGACACTAATTAAGATGTGTGAATATCATTTAGATACTCCTCCTTCTTGCTTTCCAAGTACAAGTTATGTTACCTAACACGTTAATTGGTAATGATACAAGTGCATATCTTTCAACTACAAGGTCAGTTTTTAAAGCAGGGCTTTTATTATTAATGTGCTTTAAGTTCCTACACAGTCCACGTAGACATCCCATTAACAAACCTCACTATGCTCCTCCATAACCCCATTGCAGTCATATCCTCTCCCATCATCCCTAAATATTATGTTATTGTGGAATGGAGTATTTCAAACTTTTATCTGGCCTTAAATATAATTGCTAAACCATTATATACACACCCAGAACTTATTTGTTTAATAGGTTTTCTCCTTTTGTATTTTTGTATCTATCCACTTCTGGGTCTTTTTGACCAGTGAAGCAAAAGCCTAATGCTCTTGATTTGAAATCCACATTCATTGACCCAGTATGTCTGCCTAAAGTAAATTTTATGTCTCTAAAGTAAAAAGTAGAACAGAAAATTTTTAAAAATCTAAGTACAGCCAGGCGCAGTGGCTTAACCCTGTAATCCCAGCTACTTAGGAGGCTGAGGCAGGAAACTCACAAGTTCAAAGCCAGTTTCAGCAATTTAACAAGGCCCTAAGTAATTTAGTGAGACCCTGTTTCAAGATAAAACACAAAAAGGGCTGCAGGTGTGGCTCCATGGCTAAAAGCCCCTGGGTTTAATCCCTGTTACAAAGAAAAGAAAAAAAAAATCAAAGTACAACCTCTATTCACAGAATGGCCTGCTTATAGATCCTTGGGATTCTCAATGGCACAATACAGTAGAGCCAGAAGAACAATTTAGCCCCAGTGACTCATTTTACAGAAGAGAAAACTGAGGTTCAGAAAATCTAAGGCCCTGGATCAAGATCTTAGCCCCTCATACTCAGTGTGAGAGGCCACTGGTTGTAACCAGGCATCCCCGCATCAGGTTCAACAAGAATTAAGTCAACTGCATACCTATCTGTCATGTGCCTGCTTCCTCTTGGACCTTAGTAAAATCTATGATTGTCACTCAGGTAGTGGGAACCCACACTTATGCAGAACTTGGTATAGTGAAGAGTGTCCTATTCATGACTTGATATATTCTAACAAGGGTAATGTGAAACATACATTAGGCCTATTTCGTAATTGCATGTCAAAAGGTCCTGTGGTTGTGATCACATGTAAAAGACTGCTTGCTCTGTATAAAAATCTTGGTATTCTTTTCTCTGCTTCCAAATCTCTGTAACAAGGACTCCATTGTTCTCTGGCATATGGAAATGCTGAATGAGGCCAGCTTCATGCAAAGTTTCGTCTTCCCCCAGGCTGGATATGTTTGGGACTTTTTTTTGTTTTGTTTTTCTTCCCATTTATATATTTTTTCTTACAGGTTTTATGTAAGTCAATTTTTATTCACTTTTACTGGGGCTTGTTGAATCAGAAGATGTAGGTCTTCAATCCAAGAAAGTTATTTGTTGCTTAAAGTTTGTGATTATTTTAAGCTTTCTCTTGTATCTTCTTTGAGCACTCTAGTTAGATTCAGGTCAACTTTTTTTTTTCAAAATTCCATTTTTATCATCTTTTCTCTATACATTTCTATTTTTATCCCTTTATTCTTCATTCCAGGGAAGCCCAAATTATTTTCCAAATTAATGTTTCAATTTTCCACAACATCAGTTCTGTTCTTACTGCTCCTGACACTAATTCTAGTTTAATGATTGATACTCTACCTTAATTCATTCATCTCTTTTCCCTCTCCACACAGTCTCTTTTTATTCTCACAATTGATGATTCATGGAGCTCATAACATTTTCTGATATTAAGGATACAAAGAAATTGACCACATGTTCAGAATTCTAGTAAAGTCGTTTCCAGAATTTTTTTTCTTTTTAGGGTGGTGTACCAAGTACCGCACATTGTATCTTTCCCTTTCCTTTTTCTGAAATGAGCAACCTTGTCTACAATTGTGTTTGTCAACGGACAGGGACATCAGCCTATCCTAGCTCTTCCCACTCACGTTCAGTTGGTGGTGACTCAAATCCCCCATGTCTCACATCTAATCCTGAAGGACATATTGATGGTCATTGATTAACTTGGTTTCCAGTATTGAGTTCTGCATTTTTATACCAGCACAGTGAGGACAGGAGTCAAGCACTTATATGTTTGTAAAACTGTATTTCATATGATTATAACCAAATTTCATAAAGCTTGACAAAATCATGTTTTGAAGGAGATATGCAGAAATCGATTGAGGATACAATTCATGTGTTTTTCAACAGCATGGCAGTTGTTAAAAACATGTGAAAACTGAATGGTTTTTCAGGTGACCTTCCATCTGTTTGGATTTATTAATTCTGCTAGTTTCCTAGGGCATAGATACCACAGCCTATCTTCTCAGATCCTCTCCTATTTTTCCCCTGGAGTATGATAGTGACTGAATAGGGAATTGCTAATAGAATATGGGCACAGACAATATTCAGGTCACCTTCAAAGTGGTACCGGTGCAGTTCAGAGGAGCAGCTCATTCTTAGGTGGATACTACAGATTCAGAACACTGGTCCAGGAAGCCAGCAGTGAGGGAGAAACCAGGGTCCAGCCTGACTTCTTAGGAAGACAGATTTGCTTCTTTAAGCAGCAAAATCTGGGAGTGTGTCTGATTATATTTCTCTATTCCTCTTGGTAGATTTCATGGTTGGTGGAATTGTCTCCAAAATTCTGGAAGTTAATACAACAACGGTATCAGTGCTCCATTTTCTTGGAGAATTTTCATCCTTGTATCTTCAAAAGTAGTTTGGAAGGGGTGAGAAGAAGCTGCCTCAGGATCTGTGAAGCATATGCACGTTGCTTCTAATTTTAGACCCAAATCACTCAATTCAGCTGGCACGGATAAATGAATTGTCACAAACTATTTACAGAACCAAATTGAGAACAATTCTCTCTCATCCTCACCTTACTACTCTGAATCAAATCTGCCTGGGAACAAATCTGGTATTAGTTGTTTCTTGGTCAGAGTGAAATCATGTCAATATGTTAACTTTCCACATATATTAATCTATAGCTTACTTCTAATTAAGTGGTAGCTACAAATTAAAGGAATTGAAAGCATCACTGCACAGGCCACCAAGGCTCCCTTCTAAGCTGAAAGAGACCCTGCAAGAATCAGAACCAAGACTACACCATAGGCAGCCTGCCAGGAAACCTGGCTCTGCCGTTTCAATGACTTAGACCTTTAGACCTTTTTATCCACATGTGTGCCTTTTAAATTCCCTTGTATCCTCTAGGCAGGTAGCAAAATAAATATGAAACAGATTAAGAGATTCATCAACTATACAGGTAAAAATGATAAGTTTCTGGATTTCAACAAAGCACGTGGTCAGGTGCCTTGTGTTATCCCAGGAACAAGCTGATCTAGGTGGGCAGTCAGATGAATTTATATCCAGACCTGCAGACAGAGTGAGGTAGCAGCCAACCTGGCTGAGGACACACCAGCAGCAGGAGGATTCCTGGGATGATGGCACAGGAAATTTGTTTTTCCAAATTGATGGATATTATGCAGTTGGGAGGAGGGAGAGACAGATAAATGGACATATTCGTACTTTTCACACCTTTGGAATTAAAATCAAACAGATCAACGTAAACTTCAAAAGTGAGGTATAAAGCCACATGGCCAGCATGTCACATGGACACATGGGGGGGGATGGGTTGCAGTCTAACTGTGTGTCGATACCATTATGTGATCACCAACACAAAGGGAAAAACAGACTGCAAGGTGCCTAGGGAAAAGTGGCAGACTCGCTCTGCTCTTCACAGATCATTTCCCAGCAGGAACCTTGGGCTTCTTCCGGGTCAGCACTCAGAAGAACAGTCAGTTAGAATGCATCCAGGGGAGGGTCCTCAGAATTAGGAGCCTAGAATATAGAGACCCACCACATCCTGTTACCCAGCGTTCCCATTGGCTGCTACCAAGCAGATCATGCTTGCTGGAGAACAGAACTAAATCACCTCTACCATGACTTCAAACTCCAAAACTCTGTGACTTTAGAATTATCTTATTGATTCAATGGTTTTTCTTCACTGCTTTCTATCAAATAGGTATCTCGGAAAAGAAAACACAGCAATGAAAATGTCCAAATAGCATTTTTCAAAGTATAGTAATTCCCACAAAGTTGTCAAACTAGAGACTAAGATGAGAAAACATAAGTGCTCCCGAATTTCCTGGTTACAAAATTGCTAACTATGGAGAACTATATTTTGTTTTTGGTTTTTTTTTCTAGAAAGAAAACACATGTTTTCAGGACATTTCATAAAGACAAAGAATAATATATCTTTCAACCTCTTTTCTCCTTTCTTCCATCACAACAATGAAATACTAACCCACATTCAAAGAGTATTTTGTGGGAGATGCACATTTTCCAACAACCTAAAACCCAAAGAAATGTTGGTGTCAGCATGTTAAATGCAAAAAAGCTGAGAACTATCAAATATAAAAACAAAACAAAAGCATTCCTCCCTGGAACCTGTCTCAACTTAGAAAACATTGATGTATCTATTATATAAAAATTGCTCCTGATAATAATACTGCATTCTGGTGGTAGTCAAATTTTTCCCCACAGAGGTAATAAACATGATTTTTTTCTTTAATCTTACCTGACTCAGACCATCAAGAAGTTCCTGTCGTTATAGATCTTTAGTAGTACTCCACCAAATTCAAATATTGAAAAACACTTAACAGTAAGTAGCCAAACCGTGCACGCTTCCTTCTGACCCATTTTCTCTTGTTAAGTTTTCATTGAAGATGATGAGCTGCGAAGAGCAAAGTTGTTTGCAAGCAGATCTTTACATACTCACCTGAGGAAGAGGCAGCAGGTCTCCCTGGCAGGTGCTCAGGTGTGACGTTATCTAACTGTCTAAGACAGTCTGGCTTCACCCACATGGTAGGCAGATCATGGTCCCTGAAAGATCTCTGTGTTCCAGACCCCAGAACAGGACATGTGTGTTGGCAGAACAAAAGGACTTCCCAGGTGTGGTTAAAGGTGTGTCCTTGAGAGGGAATGATTTCACTGCAGTATTTTGAGAGGTCCCACTTACTTACATTATCTTTTAAAATAAAGAAATTTTCCTGGCCAAGGTCAGGAAAAGAGAAGCAAAAAGGAAGAAAGGTTAGAGTGCTGTACAACTGGATTTGAAAATAGAAGAGATGAGCCAGGAATGTGAGCAGCATCGACAAGCTGGAAAGACCTTGAGGAATGTGCCCCTTTGATGTGGTAAGTGTAATATGGTGTGACCTTGTGACCAGCACAAGGGCAAGATCTTACACTAGCATTGTTTAGATGACTGTGGTATTTAGTGACCGCAGTGCCTGATCCCAGCTGCTGTAGAACCTGTTACAATATGGAGCTCAAATGATTTGCCTCAATAGTTTCAAAACATAGCTTGAACTCAGACCTTCTAATTTTCCTTCCATTTATACTTTCCATTTAGTGATTCTGTTCCTTTTTTTTTTTTAATGCTTGGAGAAGAGAATAATCAGCTTCTGTTCCTGCTTATTTATGTAACCCAAATTGATTTCCCAAGCATAATTTTATAGAGGATTTCATTTTGATGAATGTATAGTTTGCAAAATGAAGTGTTACTTGAAGTTATCCATTGCTTTTTTCACTCTGAAAAATATAGGGCTTAGTAATTAACTAGTGTTCTTTACAGTGCCTTATAATTTGCCTCCTTAGCATAAAAAAAGAAACATATTATATTCTACTTGTGTTCTCCCCTCTGCCATGAATTCTCAAAGAAGAAGCATCAAAATTAACTTATCTATGTGTTCCTAGGGTCTAGACCAATTTCTGCCATACAATACTACTTAATGTTAAATATCATTAGATATGGTATTTACTTACTTAGCAAATACCTATTTAATGATTCCTCTTCCCCATATGCAGGGCATGGAGCATATAAAAATAATTAAGAAATACTCACTATTCATCAAGGGTACATAGCCCGGTGGGTGAGACAGATACCTTAGCAAATAATCAAAATGCAAAGAGAGAAAGCTGCTGTGGGGATTAGAAAATGATCATGAAACTCAGAGGTGGGGGAAATGTACAACATTCCACTTGGGAATTAAGGATATCTTTATAATTAAAGAAAACTCTGGAATAACCAGTTAGCTTTTAAATGAAATTCCTGCCAGCTCAGTCCAGGAATACTTTGTTTCTTAAATAGTCTATTTGATTGTCATTTGTTTGGTCAGTCAGAATCCTAATTACCATTGATCATGGAAAATCTCAAGTTATCTCTTAGGGACCTCACAGTCCTGGAAGAGAACCATCAAAGGGACCCAGGAAATGCTGGGTCACCATGCTGGGACGCCTCTCCTAGTTAGCTGAGACATGTGAAGTGGTGCGAGACGCAGCTCATTGCTTTTCAAATTGGAGACTTACCTTGGCTCTGCGTTTTTATCATCCTGAAGTGAACTTACCTTCAAAGGCCATGGTTTTCATGAGGGGTTGGGCAGTGGGGAGTTGAGGAAGAAGAGTTGGATTTTGTCTGCCTTGGGCCATTCTGCAAAGTCTGGAGACATTTTACTGTCATAACCCAGAGAGTGCTGTCATCTAGTGGACAGAGGCTGCCCCAGTGTCCTAGAAAGTACAAGATGACCCCACAGGATAATGCATTATCCACCCCAAATGCAGATAGGACCCAGGCTAAGAAACTCTTTCCTAAAGTCTATGTACCATTATAGAAACAGAGCAGCGTAAGCGTTTTTCTAATATGCATGCCTATTTATGGTATTTACGTATGGACAAACATTGTGACTTAAAGGAAGTTGACTTTCAGTTTAACCTATGGGTTTTTCAAAAAATCCCCATGTTTTGTGTTATTCTAATATCACCTCCTGGGAGAGGCTCTGCAAGAACCTAGATCCTCAGATGCTGGAGATCGAGCACAGGATAATTTAATGAATAGACTAAGTGGTTCTTAGATGTGATTCGAGATGTCCCTCAGGCAAGAGGCTTATTTGACTTTAAACTCCTCTTCACCATATTCAACTTGTGACATTTGTGACATCCAACTTCTAGAGCTTTCAGAAAAAATATTCAGTTAACACAAAATCTGTATTCTTAGCTCTGAATTAAGAATTCAGTTAATGAGAGGGGATGGCAAGGTACGAAAGGTCTCTGGGTTTTTTGTTTGTTTGTTTGTTTCTTATGACACATACTCAGTAACAAGTGTACTTCAGTCTAGAATAAAATGTCAAACCTGAAGTGAAATACTATCTATAATAAATGAGGCTCCTCATGATTATTATGTAGCACATCTCCTCAGGTAATAAAATCATTGTATTTTGCCTGGCTTTATTCTCTTGGGCCAAGGAGAAGAGAGGGGGAAGTTGTTGGTATTTTGCGCTTCTTTTTCTTCTCTCTTTTTTTTTTTTTTTGATGAGTTTCTTTCCATTCTTCTTGTGCCAATTGTAATGTTTTATGATTATTCATGACTTAGACAATAGTGCTTTAGGCAGTCAATAGCAATTATGCTTGTTGAGAAGAACATATAATTCAAATTAGACCAATATAGATTTTTCCCCTTAATGTTTAGTTACCCAGTTAGATTTAAACTGAGTATAAACACTTAATAAATGATTTGCATTAAAACCTAACAGACATTTAAAAGTAGTATGCCATTTCTTGTTTCAGTTGTTAATACAGAGGAATAACACAAAATATTAATTTACAAAAAGCATAGCATAGTAATTAAAATTAAATACTTCAGGTTTATACCTTAGATGATACATTTGTACTCGTGCCCTGAAAATGGTAACTTTGCACATTAGCTAGTAAGTATGTAAAAATCAGCAAGCGCAGGCATCTAAGTAATTTGTCTTAATGAATAATAAATTCATGCATGGTTTACGTTTGTAGGTCTTAAATTTAGCAATATTCAGAGGACAATTTTGAATACATATTATCTACTATTCAGAAATCTAAAACAGAAATAAGTCAAATTAAAGATTATGGTAGACGTTCTATTGAGTTATGTCCTGTGTCTCCCCCCAACGCGCCCCCACAATGCATATGCAGAAGGCCTAACCCCCCATCTGACTATATTTGGAGATGACTTTTAAGGTGGTAAAGTTAAATGAGGTCAGGAGGCTGGGGTCCTCATCTGGTAGGGCTGGTATCCCTGTTAGAAGAGGAAAACGCCCTAGAGCTTTCTGAACTTGGACACACACAGACATCTCATGAGCACACAGCACAGGTGGCCATCTGCAGGTTAGCAAGAGAGACCCCACACCAGAAACCAACCCTGCCTACAGCTTGATCTTGGACTTTCCATCCTCCGAACTGTGATAAAATAGACTTTTTTGTTCAGGCCACCCAGGCTATGATATCTGTTAACAGCAGCCTGAGCAGATTAGTCCAACAGGGTTTTTAAATACCTGTGTGTGTCTTATCCACAGGCCATGACTAGGATCAACCAAATGGATCTTTTCACTGAGTCTCAGACTTTCTTAAGGCTGGAAGAGGGACCGGGACCTCCCTGTAACAAGGTCAGCAGTGGCCAACTGAAGCTCATTAGAAAAAATCATCTCCGTCTTTACCAAATGCACATGAAGCATTTATCCCCAAACCACCAAGAACTTTCTAGACTGATTTAACTTTCAAAGAGCAGGGATCTTAAAAACAAACTCCTTCTTCAGTGACTGGAGTCAGTTTAATCTAGAGGTGAGGACGGCTTCCGTGCCAGGTGCCAGGCTGACCTGAGCAGAATCCTGACTGGATCCTGTGGTGCAGTACAGGTGACATGGCACTGACACAGCCTCCTGCAGTCCTAGAGTCTCACCCACGTGGGGATGATGACGATGATGATGGTGATGGTGATGATAGAGTTGGACACTAGTGACAGCAATATGTCCCCATCACTGGGATCTTATAGGATTTATAGACAATGACACCAAGTACCTAGCACCCCCGAGAAAGTGGAGGCTGTCACAGAAGACCATCCACTGGAGTGTCTTACAAAACAAATGCATTTTCTTCTCCTTCTGGAAACTGGGATGTCTGAGATCAAGGTACTGACTTTACTGGCCATTGTCACTGTGACCATGGGAAAGATGGCACACCAGCATCTTACACCTAACAAAGCCAACAGTGGAAAACTACAAGATCTATTCAGAACTGACACCTGTCCCCAAGACACTCATAGTCAATTTAGAGGATAATGATTAAAATTTGTGATAATTTAGAAGCATTTGAAGAACGAGGTTATAGCCTAGGAGCTACCCTTCAATACTTCATACTCCCCTCATCTGAATTTACCTGCACAACTGTTTGTGCGTTGAGTTGGAGCCAGGGGAGGGAGCAGGATTTGTTCATTGTTTCTTTGGTTTTAGCTCTACACTATATTTTTCTCTCCCACCAGGCTGGTCAGGATGATGATGACTGATTAGATTCTGGATGTATTGGAAAAGCAAATTCAATCTGATGTGCTTGGAGATTCGATATGGAATGGAGGAAAATAGTAGTCAAAGAGGACTCCACATTTTTAGTCAGAGAAACTGGAAGGATGGAGTTGACACAAACTGGATGAGGGAAGGTTTGGGGAGAAAGATCTGGGTTTCAGTTGTGGACATGGTGGATCAAAATCATGCTGTGTTTAAAGATTCAAAGTGGTCTGCAAGTGCTGCAGCCATGTAAGCAAGACAGGGAGACCTCTCTGAAGTGACAAGCAGGAGTCAGGTTAGAAGGAGGAACCTCAATGGGAGCCTAGAAGAAGCAAAGGTGAGGAAATGTAGGTGACGCAGGGCAGAAGAGTGCGCTCAGGTGATTACGTTACACTGGGGTTTTCTTTGAGACCAAGTCCTTAGTACTCCATGGTGTATATAGTGCCATTTATATGTGTGGTTTTGTTGTTGTTGCTGTTTATCCCTTGGAAAGAGCTTTGTCCACTGTTGTCACTGGACAATATCTATGGGAACATGGATCTATCAACATACTTCTTAATTGCACATATTTATGGAGTATAATGTAATAATTTAATAAAGTGAATACATTGTATAATGATCAAATCAGGGTAATTAGCATTTCCATCTCCTTAGACATACTTTGTGTGTGTGTGTGTGTGTGCGTGTGTGTGTGTGTGTGTGTGTGTGTGTGTGTGTGGTGTGTGCCTGGTCAAACTACATGACTTTTTAAATTTCCTCATTCACAGGATATTGCAAATTATCTCAGAGGGATATGGCAAGAATTAAATTTCTCAATTTTATAACTTCATCTAATATTGTGAATGCATTCTTAACTACAAAATGATAATAATTTCCCTAAAATCTCTGACCTAGTTATAGATTGGGATCATGTGAAATTTCAAGAGAAATTGAGGAGTTAGAGAGGTAGGCAATGGAGTCAGGATGGAAAGAATTAAATTGCTCAGGACAGACAGAGGGCATGGGCACAGCCTCTTCTAATCCTGCATTCCAGATGTGTTGGATGGGATCTCTAAGAAATCCTGACATTTTGTCACTCATTTGGTACAACACTAATGCATTTTGGAAAAAAGTAAAATAAAACAAAGGGTTTAATGGTTTGTTTAAGTCACACCCTTGCATGGCCCCATACTTGGACCACATACTGGTCTATTTCCCATCAATTGAGAAAACTCAAATTTTAGAGAAATTTGTGAGATGCAGTATATTTATGAGGGAAAATACATTTGCAGCTTCCCATGCATTTCACATATGCACATCATAATGAATAATAGACAAATTGAAGTCTTAGCCATGTGGCTGCACATTGTAGAAATAAGGACAAGGCACTGAGGAAGTTGAAAGAAAGGGCAAAATTAGTAGAATTTTTTAGATTACAAATAAAAGATGCCTGCGTTGATCATTACCCTGTCTTTCTCATTCTGACCTCTAAGGAGTTAACAACATCTTTCTGTTCTAGTTTGTAATATCTCTTGTCCATGAATGACTGAACCATCATATCCTCTTATGAGTCAGCGTTCTCCATAGAAACAGAACCAAAAGGTTGCACATTTACCTGTCTCTGTATATCAGTATCTACACAGAGATTTATTTGAAGACGTTGACTCATGCTATTGTGGGGACTATCAAGTCCAAAATCCATAAACAGATCAAGAGGCTGGAAACTCGATTTCTCAGCTGAGACAAAATTTCTTCTTCTCCAGGAAACCTTATTTTTTGCATTTAGGGTCTGCAGCTGACTGGAGGAGATCCATCCACATCTTTCACCCAGTGTCCACTGATTGCAATATTCTCCACATCTCCAAAATATTTTCACAGCCATACTTTGATCAGTGTGATGAAATCACTCAATCCTGCAGCTAGCCAGGGTGACACGTTAACAGTGAATGTCCCACCCCTACCTCAGACAGCTTGGTTACCTTCATTGATTCTAAAACTAAACCCAATCTTGACAGCATGAGTTTTGAGGCCTTTCTCAATCTGACCACCTGTGTTCTTTCTGGATTCTTCTTCCTTTACATTCTTTCATGTTACCAGGTTCCTCACCATTTTTCTGCCTGAAGGAGGCACATCCACAGCCCCACACTTTCATTCACACTGAAATGTACCTTCCCAGGAAACAGTGATTCTTGTCTTGAGCTCACAACAGCATGCAGGAGTGGGACAGGTTATATTATTTGCTCAGACTTCTCAGCAGGCTACCTCTACCATGCTCCTCTCTGGGCATCATATGTGGTCATACAACTTGCTTTGGCCAGTGAGATGTGAGAAGAGATGATGCAGGAGAGAAGCTGTAAGACATCATGTGGTTCCCGGTCCCACCATTGCTCTCTCCCTGCACCATAAGACAGTAAGGCCCAGAGAGAGGCTGCTCTGTCTGTGTGGGTGCTGAGTGCAGAGCAAGGCAGGGAACTACTGCAGAAAAGCAAAAACCACCGAGAGAGACAGAGAGAGGGAGAGAGAGAGAGAGAGAGAGAGAGAGAGAGAAGAGAAGAGAAGAGAGAGAGGATTATGTGTAAGAAATAATTTCTTCTTAAGTCACTAAAGGGTATTGTTTGTTACTTTGGAATAATCTAGTGAATTCTGATTGATATAAGCAGGCACTCACAGATGTGATTAATAAAAGCATAAATGAATGGATGAAGTTGAAGTTCATTTCTCATGAAATGCACCCTTCCTTCCTTCCTTCCTTCCTTCCTTCCTTCCTTCCTTCCTTCCTTCCTTCCTTCCTTTCTTCCTTCCTGATTTTCTTTTCTGCCAATCAAAACCCCATTCATCCTTTAAGGAATACCTCAATAGCCATCTCCTATTATTTCTAACAATAATTGATGTTTGGTTAATTCTCTCTGTCCTAAAGTGCTTTCTGCATTTAAGTTTTTTTGTTGTTGTTGTTTTTGTTTTTTCCTTCCAGGAGGTATTCAGAAGCAAATTAGCTGGTCCAATAGATGCACTACTGGTTGGGTCTCTAGATGTGTATTTCATTCACCTTGGATTTCCAGTGGCTTTTTATTTCCTAACTCGACTCGGTCTTCTTCACATCACCCACAAAACCATTACAGGCGCTTGGCAAATGTACATTGTTGGCGAAATCAGACACTGTTCTAGAAAGTAGAGAGCTAGAAATTAAGCCCAGGTGTGCCGCAATCCAGAGCTCAGACTTTAATCTTGCCGCTGTCCTAAAAGAGATTTGCAAAGATCTTTTTGAACACAGTTTCCACATAGTCATCCCTCTCAGCGGGAAGCTGCCCTCACCAAAGTCTTCAGCAGGGCCCCAGGAGGTGTGGCCCCTGCCCTAGGAGTTTTACATGTGGGCTGGAAGTGGAAGAGAGTCCCTTGAGAAGTATTCAGAAAAGGTGGCTTCACTGAGGCAGAAAGTAGATGAGTGGTTACAGAAGACTTGGGGTGAGATGGAGGATAACTGAACAGGCATGAGGGACCTTTGGGGGCAATAAAGATATCATAAAATTGGATTATGATGATAGTACACACCTCTGAAAATTTACTAAAAGTTATTGAATTATATACTTAAAAAGGGAAAATTATATGATATGTAAGTTAAGTTATAATAAAACTGGTTTAAAAAGAAGTATACAGCCTAACCATAGAAGGTGAGATATATATTGATATAATAACATATATATAAGCAAAGATTACAAATGTTTTTTCTAAATCCCTATCCAAGCACCTTCCATATTTTTAATAAAAAAAATATGATAAACACAAAGTCTTTGTATTCGGTGCAAATTACACAATGACAAACCCCCTTTTCCTGCTGTGTAGTTAATAAAGCCAATTCTTTCTAGATGTTTCCATGACTTTCACAAGTCAAACTGAGTTCTTCTAATGTAAGACAGTGAGTCTATCTCTGTGCATCACAGAATTATGCATGCCACCTCAGTCATCGACACTGGAAGATGCAAGCCAGCTAAACACTGCTGTACCCATTCCCAACTTCAGCTCTCCTTTCAGACAAGCGGTGCCCCGCAAAGAATGTTCACAAGGAGACAATCGGTTCTTCTTTTGCCACGTACCCAACATTGTCCACTACACCCAATGCTGTTCAAATCGCACGGTCAGAAATGCTCTGTGCTTGCCTAGTTGACATTTGACTTATATTTTTCCAGTGACCTTTTCTAAAAAGCACTTTGTATAACAATGAACTAAAAAACACACACACATCTCTCTCTAGCTAGAGCCAGTAAAGCAACTGAGACTCATGAGTCAGTAATCAATTTCGTACTCAAGTGATATTCTGTAAGATTTTTTCAACAATATTAAAAAGAAAGGTTAAAAGTTGCACTGGGAAAGTGAGGAAAATGAAGGACTCACCATTGTTTTCTGGGATCTCAGGTCAGATCTAAAAAATGCATATTTAAATTTTAAAAGTCTTTCCAACTAATCTAACCAGAGCTTTATTTCTTTAAATGTAGTTCATTAACAAAGAGCATAGAGCCCACCGAGGGGAAATCACGTCCACCACCAATGATTCAACCACGTCTTCCTTCCAACACTGTCCCTAGGAAGAGTTAAGCAACACAAATGTCCCCACCTTGTTACATTTCAAGTATAGCACTCCTTGTAGAGATGTGCTCTTGTCAGCTGTTCCATGACAGGGCCCTTCTTTCAGTTCCAATTCTATATTGGACTGGAGTTTATATGCAAACCAACTTCCATATAAATCAAGTTTAAAGAGAATAGAAAGGTGAGGTGATATGTAATAACCCATTGCCAAATTGCAATAAATCCTGCCTTACTTTCCTTTCTCCATGACTGTTGAGAAGCAAATTTGCTGAAAAGCAACTAAAAGGAAGAGAAGGAAAAATAAAGGATCTGGGAAGAGAATCAGTCCTCCAGTCGTTAAATGTTCTTTTGATAATAATGTCATTTTTCCTGTGTACACATTTTGCATTCATGCATCTACAGGTATTGCACCATTTCCTACTGGAGGCACCAAGCACAGGACACTTTTCAGGTAGAAAACAGGCCTGCACACCTGCCAATCATGAATAAAAATAGGCACCGAAGAAAACTATCCAATTAAGCTCTTAGTGAGATTGTCACATTCTGATACACTTATTTTCTTTATTACACAAGAATGACATCAGTTGGTTGATTTAAGACATTATCCATTTGTGACAAAATCCAAATGGTTTGCATCTTGTAGCATTTTTCTTTCCTTATATTATTTCAATCTCGAGGTGGGGCATTATGTTTGATAATATGTTATAACCAATGTCAGTGTGATCCAGAACTGAAATGATACTTGCTTCCAAATCATCTCCTCTGCTTCTTGCAGTTTCAGGTTGACCTAACGGAGCAGATTCTGCAGATCAACTTGACTGCCTCGGAGCCTCTGAAAAGCTGACCCACTTATTTCTGTAAAAGGGGAAGTTTTAAACCTGAGAACATGTACTACTCGGCTAAGTGAAATTAGAAAGAATAATGGATGCATTTGTAGAATAGTGGATGCCTTTGAGGTCTTTCCACTGGTTTAACATATCAGGTTGTGACTCTGAGTTTCATGAATTCCTACTAAACCAGTTTCTGCTAGCTGCCTGTCAGTCAGCTCGGTGGACAAACCATATAAAGCCTGAGGATAAAATCTAAGTCATTAAAGCTGTTTTGTACACTTTCTTTTTCTTTTTTTTCTTTTTTCTTTTTTTTTTTTAATTTTAGGAAAAAATATGAGGAACTAAAAAATTCTGGAAATAATTTAAATTTATAAATGTAGTCTTGGGGTAACACGGTCATTTATTTGAACACTGTCCTTTTACTCCTTAACATAATGTTCTCCATTCTCTTTGGCCAAAAAAGACTACAAAGGGTAAACGTCAGCTTGCAAAGTCTAATCTGTATGACTATCAAAACTTTAACAAATGTGGTTTTATCATAAAGCTCCCATTAGCATCAATATAAATCAGAAAACTCATTTTTAAAGAAAACAAAGCATGCTTTTAAAAAAATCGAGTAATCCACATATTTAGAAAAAGGCTGTTAATGCCTGAAGGAGGGAACTCCAGGCCAGACAGTAAGAACTATACCCTCAAACATTTCAGCAAACACATCTGTTTGTATATTTCTCAACTTATAAAACTCTGGACTTTTCAAGCAACGTGATGGAAGAGGGGCAGGAAGTATACATTAGGATTCCCAGGTCTTCTGAACATGCAATTGAAGGCATTTCTTTCCAGCAATCATTTTCTTTAATTGCCTGCTGAGCTATCTGGGGTAAGGCTTACTTTGCTTAGATACTGTTTTTATGTCTTTAGATAACAAAGATCTCTTTCCTCAGCATATTTTACAATGCCCTAAATAGACCTGTATATTGTATCTAAGTACTTCTTATGCATTAAACCCAAAGACAGAGATTGGACGCTGATACTTGGAAAAATAAACATTCTCCAAAGGGAAAAAATATAACATCTACAGTACTGACAAATATGTAGCTAGAGTAGAGAATTCTGGTGAGCCATCTTTTCCATTATATCATGTCTACATTACCCGATAAACAGATTTCCTCTTAAAAATGGAATATATATTCTAATATTCTCCAGAGCTGATGGTACAATATCAAATCTCCAAAATAGCAAAAGAAAAATAAAATTAACCAAAACCAAAATAGGGCTTTCATCACACACATAAATAGATAAATAAATAAATGAATAAATAAATAAATTTAATTTTAAAAGAATCCCAGAAACAAGTTGGGAAGAAAACATAATTTCTCACTGAGCATTCCTTAAAATTTTGTATGCTTGAAAATTCCTATCACAAATTTTAAAATGAAAAAGGAGAAAAACAAATGACATAAATATTTCATATAAGCCGGCAAAACTCAACTATTGCACCAAGAATAGCAATAAAAAGAAGGAAAATAGAAACATAATAATTCCATTAGCATATAAAATTATGACTCTTACAGGTAACCAAAAATCCTATAAATTAAACAACTTTTTCCTCTTGCTTGACAAAAATAAATTGTATACAATAAATTATTTTTATGAATGTGGAGAAATATAAATTTGCATTCATTACCAAAGAAATATAAACCATGACTCTTCTTTTCACAAAGAATTTCATGATATTTACTGAGCAGGTTTATTTCTTCGGTCCTGGTAAGCTGTCTTCTATGTATTTATTCTAGGGATATAATGGCTCAAGTGTACAAATATACATGAAGTATATTTATCACACAACTTAGAATCTTTAAGAAGATCAAATGTCTTGGAGTATGTTTCTATGCAAGTAATGATGCAAATGTTTACTTCTTGATTTGGAAAACTATGAAACATTAATAGTAAAAATAACAGGTCACATTACTATATATTGGGCATTGTTTTATTTCTTTTAAATACATCACATACGGGCTTAAATATGCATATATATGTGTATACACATACACAATGAAGGAGAGAGAGAGAAAGAAAAACCAACTATGGTTGGTTGTCTTGTGATCTTATTTAGATTTTTAAATATTCCTATAATAACACAGATCCCACCAGTTATAATAATAAATTAAGTTGGTAGTATTTTAATTTATAATAATAAATTAAGTTGGTGTAACCAGTTATAATAATAAATTAAGTTGGTAGTTTCTTACATGGAAATTCTGGTTATCTATTCTAGGAATACTGATAACACACTCTGACATCTTTGTCATACCCTGAAGTATTTTGCAGTATGGGGAACACAAGAATACTTAGCATCAAAATCCCTATTGCACAGAAGGCAGAAGAGTGATACAAAAATTGTATTACTTAACTCTCTGATTTTAGAACATGTATGTGCTTTTAACTCTATTATTATTCCCCCAGTGATTCTGATAGCTTTCTTTATGTCATACATACATTAGTTCCAGTCTTACTTGTGATGGGCCCTGAGGTCAGGATAGATTAAGAGACTGCACTAGTTGGTCTCCATTAATCTAGGTTAGTAAGAAAAAACAAACAGCATCAGACCCTTTGTTTTTATGAAGTGAATGAAATGGAACAAACTCAGAAAATAATTCCCTTGAAACATTAAGAAACAAACTGTTCACTAGGAAGTTCTTTTGGTCTGAATATGGTGTCCCCCGCAAATCCATGTTGAAGCCCTAAACTCCAAGGAGATGGTATTTGGAAATGGGAACTTTGGCACTTAATTAGGATTATAAGAGGTCATGGGTGTGGGGCACTGGTCTATTGGGATTAGTGTCCTCATAAGAAGAGACACCAGAGAGCTTGAAGAGGCTGTGTGAGCAGACAGCAAGATGGCAGCCACCTGCAGGTCAAGAGAAGACATCCACTTCTCTGGCACCTTGATCTTGTGCTTTGACAGCCTCTAGAGCTATGAGAGATGAATTTCTGTTGTTTAAGTCATCTAGTCTATGGTGTTTTGTTACGGCAGGCAGAACTGACTAATACCATTCACACTTACCTTTTTAAACAGAGAGAGTTAAGCAGAAACCATGAGTTGAAGAGGGAAAGAGAGCCCTAGCAAGTCAGAGAGAATTTCCCCAATCTTGTTACTTTTTTCCACAGGAGACAGTTGTACACAATAGAGTTCATTTTATGACCTGAAGCATCAACAGGAAAAAAGAAAAGAAAAACATGCCTATTGCTTTGTTTCTTTGTAGAACTGATCCAAACTTGTTTTTTCTAAATTTCACCAGAGTCAAGATAAGTGATAAAACCATGGATCAAAGCAAGAAATTAGACCAGTATATTCCCACATTATAACAGACTTGGTCTGTCCCTTTGATAGACAGAATGTGGAAATCTTGGAACTTACAGTCAAATTTTAATGTTATATGGACAGTCCTGCTTGTTATTCTCAAAGAGACTCCAACCTGGATGGTGTCTTGGGAACATGCTTTTTATTCCTGAACTTTGCTTAACTCTGGTTCACAGCATTTCTCCAGCATCCTATGTCTAGCTGGCTCCTAGAACTTTATCAGCTCAGCTCCCATCTTGGCATCGACCCATTGCAGCCAATACAAGATTAGGTGAGAACTAACTGGCCAAAACGAGCCACAGGGCAGATCATGCGGCAATATTTTACATGACCTGTTAAAGGGAGACAGCAAAAGGTGTACTACCATGCCTGAGGATTTCCCTCTCTGTTCCTGACTTTCTTTCTTTTCAAGATTCCATCAAAGAGGTTTATGCTTGTCCTGTGAAAATTTGCTCCAACTCTCTTAATTTCTCTTCGCTTTTCCACACTACTGCAGGAAGCCCAACTTCTCTGCCTGCCTAGATCCACTTCTCAGTAGAAGGGCAACAACTTTCCTGTCCTGGCAACATGCACCATTCATAACTTACCCATACAGTGGTTCGTTTTATTCATGCTTAGAGCTGATTAAATGCCAAAGCACGCTTTTACTCTATTGTCATTAAGTAGTATTTAATCAAATGCAGGTAGATATTGGTAATATATTCCCACTGGAATTAAGCAATTTTTAACACACCTGCGCTCTTCAGCTTTTCATCTCTGTGACCAAAATACCAGACCAAGCAACTTAAAATGGGGAAAGATAAATTTGGTTTCAGAGGTTTTACTCTGTGGTCAGCCAGTTCCATTGCTCTGACCCTGAGTGAGGCAGAAAGGACACCATGGTGGAAGCGTGAGGCAGGAGGAAGGTACTCAGCTCCTGGTAGCCAGGAAGCAGAGAGAGAGAGGGATGGGGTGATGGTGGGGGATCAGGGACAAGAAATACCCTTTTAGGGCACACCCCTGGTGACCTCCTTTCTCCAACCATGGCCCATATCTACTCTTCACCACTTTCCAGTGGGTCATTCAGCTATCAGTGAGTCAATTCACTGATGACGTCAGAGCTCTCAGGATCCAGTCACTTCCCAAGAGAGCCACCTCTGAACATTGCTGCATTGGGAACCAAGCCTTCAACACATGAACCTTGGGGGAAATCCCATGTCCAAACCATAACAATACCTTTTTATTAAATAATAGTGACCCCCGAGGCTGGGGATATAGCTCAGTTGGTAGAGTGCTTACCTTGCAAGCACAAGGCCCTGAGTTCAATCCCCACAAAAAGAAAAAAAAAATAGTGACTCCCCACACTTGGCCACAAAATGCTTGACAAACATTAGAGAGTCTGGATGAGTCTTTTATTACCTCCTCAGAGGTGGCAGTGGACAAGGGTCTGAAAGAACTGATTGGTGGCAGGGTTTGATGCCTAGGCAGGATGTCTCCTATATAATTTGCTTTTAAAGACTATTTTCATGATACTTACAAAACATAGCCGATTTAATTGCATCTTGTTTCTACTTATTAAAAAAATGAAGAATTTGAGGCTAACTGAGAATTAAATGATTTATAAACTGACCTTCATGATCAAGACAATACCTATGAAAACATTTCTGAAATGAAGCTTGAAATATGAAATTTCTCAAAGGTTTTTAGATTATATTCTAACATTTCAAAAACTTTCATTCTCATACAGTTTTCTACTTAAACACACAAGCACACGTGTGTGCACACATTCTATTTTCTGTGACTTCTTCAGAACAGAAATCACAAATACCAGCCCAGTGTGGTGGCCCACGCCTGTAATCCAAGCGACTTGGGAGGCTGAGGCAGGAGGATCGTGAGTTCAAAGCCAGCCTCAGCAACTTAGCGAGGCCCTAAGCAACTCAGTGAGACCCTGTCTCTAAATAAATACAAAAT
>JAJEJO010005591.1:433557-542181 GCA_020662805.1 Glaucomys volans
GGCCACTGAGCCACATCCCCAGCCCTATTTTGTATTTCATTTAGAGACAGGGTCTCACTGAGTTGCTTAGGGCCTCACTAAGTTGCTGAGGTTGGCTTTGAACTCTCGATCCTCCTGCCTCAGCCTCCCAAGTGCTGGGATTACAGGCATGCACCACCACGCCCGACCTGCCTGTAAATAACCAGACCTCCTGGGAATTTGTAACCTGAATTTATAATACTTGGATGATCTGCATGAAATCCTCAAGCTAAGAATTTAGAATAAAGTGATTCCAGGGTAGCAGGATTCTCAGGGTGTCTGGAAAAAGCACGAATCATTTTGGAGGAACTCACTTTAGCAGACTTAAAGGAAAACATCTTTTTCTTTCCTTTTCAGGGCTGGGAATGGAACCCAGGTTCTCACGCACTGAGTCACATTCCCAGCCTTTGAATTTATTTATTTATTTATTTTTTGAGACAGGGTCTTTCTAAGTTGCCAAGGCTGGCCTCAAAATTGCAATCCTCCTGCCTCAGCCTCCTGAGTAGCTATGATTACAGGTACTTTCGACAGTGCCCTGCAAAGGGATTACATTTTTACCGTTCCAATAAATTTATGCATGGCTATGGTTTGAAAGCTTTTGTCTCTCCCCAAAGTCATGTGTGGAAACTAAATCTCCATGACAGGATTGGGAGGTGAGGCCTAGAGGGAGGGTTAAGCCATGAAAGCAGATCTCCTGGCAGGACTTTTTTTTTTTTTAATATCACCATGAAAAGAGTCTACAATGGGGGTTCAGTCTCTGCTGCCACCAGGACACTGAATTAGCCCCCATTTGCCCTTCTACCTTTTGCCATGTGAGGATGCAGCCGGAGGCTCTAATTAAAAGCCATCTGCCTGATCTCTGATTCCTTTACAAGGGAGAATTAAGTTTAAGGTTTTTATAAATTACCCCATCTAAGGTATTCTGTTACACATTTTACAGCCTAAACTGGGCATGAAGTAAAAAATAAGAACAAAAATTAAAGCAAATATGCACACATAAAACAGGGCACCACAAGAAAGAACCAGCAAAGACAACAGACATCAGGTGCAAACACACACAAAAATAAGACCATGGAATTCCCAGCCACAGAACATCAAATTAATATGTCTAATGTACTTCAAGAAAGGAGACGGAAACTGTTAGTAAAGAGCAAGACAAGACACTGGAGGAAGTTTAGACACTTTTAGGAACAAACTTCTAAAAATGAAAAACATAATTTAAAATAAAAAATAAATTAGGAAAATTTTAAGCTTATGCGATTGACATGAAAAGCTCTCATCAGCAGGAGAGTGCAGTGGAAGCTTTTGATATCTCTTTCTTTATGACTTCTGGTGATAGGAAAGAGTTCAAGTCTAATTTCTGATAGAAATTAATAATCATTTCAAAATTTGGTTTTAGAACAAAATGTTTACTTCCAAAAATCAATAATTGAGCACATTTATTTTCATTTACCAAATACAAATGATTATAAGTATCACAGATTCAGAACTCAAAATTTCAAAGAAATTTTAATCATATTCTCTTGTGTCCTTAAGTTCTACTTTCTGTATCAATATTTTTCAAAATTGGTTAATAAAATTTGCTTTAGAAAGTTCTTGGGAATGCAGGTGACATGAAATCAGTATTTTTGAAAATGTAATTTCCTGAACTTTTAAAATTCAAATTTTCCTTTAGGTAATATATGCTTAAATGATTTCTCTCCACCACGATAGAGAAATTTCTCATAGAAATTATAAAATCTCATATTCACAAGTAATCAACTTAGAAAAAAAATAAGTCAAACTCTCAAAGTTGGAATCTTGATTCCCATTCATTCTTTTTATCAGTTTAAATATCTTATTATGAAATAAAGCAATGATGATAATAAACACCAGCATCACAGCAGAAAATATTCCTCTCCTGCACACGCTGAAGAAATAGACCTTTACAACGTCTTTGTGCCTCAAAACTAGGAATGAAAGAGAGCTGTTTTATGAGAAACTATTTAAAAGACTGTTCAATTAATAGCTAAAAATTACAAAATGGCTCACTCAATTAGAGTCCCTGGCTTTACCAGCCTAAATAGAAATGATCAATATTATGTTTTGGACCAATGGAGCATTGGAACAAGAAAGCATGCTGCTACCTAGAGACTTAACAGTCACTAACATGTGCTCATCACCAACATACTGTATACTTGGGTTAACCCTGATCCAGAAAATTATAAAAGCAAAATGGCTTTATTGCAGATGGATGAATCTGCAGGCATTATTAAGAGTGCTCAGTTAATAGCACTAATTAGAAGCCCTCAAGAGAAATGCTTTATAGAACATTATTAGTTCTGCAAAGACCCACCAAAACAAACTATGCAGTGTGGAATATTGAAAGCAATAAATAAGCTCTTTGAAAGAAGGTATTAAACAAACACTGTACATTTGTGTTGATGGCGCAGCTGAAAAGACAGACACAAAGGCTTCGTTTCCAAATACTTTGGAAACCTGAGAGCCAATTTTATTCACCCAAAAATCTGTTGGTAAAAATTAATGTTATCAAAATGAAAGATCAAACCAATGAACATACTATACTCTAGAATATGTTAATGCCATGTAGACAAGTGCATAGAAAGATTTCTGGATGACCTTGGAAGAATGCTTGACCTTGACTGGTGCACACCTTGCAGTTGACTGCTTTGTCTGTACCTTTCACTGCCTTTGAGCTATTTTGCAAATCTATAGAGATAAAGCTTAACTGTAGAGGGCTGCAGTGATGAAGTTGTTGGTTGGTGGTAATGTAAGTGTCCTGTTCCCAGAGACCCAACGAGCTTTGTTCTATGAAGATAAAATTATTTTTTCCCATGTGGAAAAAATGATTCCAAATATTCATTTATTGTCCTTTGGTTGTTGACCAGTTTGCATCTATCACTAAATTTATTCAGCATTCCTCATTGCCTATGTATGAGTCTGTTGTTTGAATTCTCCTTTGTATTTGCTTTAACATCATATTGGATCCCTCATTAATTAATGAATTAGATGAAATCTTTGACACATATTCATTTCATAGTTGTAAGGGAGTTTAATTCTATCTTTTTAAAAAATACTAAACAACAGGAATGAGTTCTGATTTTTCACCAAAATTCAAAAAATTAATTTGCCTATATTCAGAATTTTTACAACATTATTTACATTTCCTTATCATGTTTATAAGATAAAACGGAAAATATGATAGTTTATTTCACTGAGTTATATACACAAAGGATGATCATATCATTTTTATTGTTCAGACTTGAATATTTTGAAAATGCAAGGGGTCACTTAATAATCATACTGCACAATAGACTGGAACCAGGAAAGTCTTGGGCAAACCAGGACCTATGGTCATTGTGTTAGTCAGATTTTCAACTCTGTGACCAAAATGCCTGGCAAGAACTACTTAGAGGAGGGGGTTTAAAGGTTCAGAGGTTCAGTCCATGGACAGTTAACTCCATTGTTCTTGGCCTGACATGAGGCAGAATATCATGGCGGAAGGGCACGGTGGAGAAAAACCACTCACCTCATGGCAGCCAGGAAGTATGGAGAAAAAGAGAGCTCAAGAACTCAGGGACAGAAGATAATCCCCAAGGCATACCCACAGTGACCTACTTCCTCCAGCCTTGCCCAACCAGTCTACAGTTACCACCCAGCAATCCATTTAAATAATGAATCCATCAGATGAATTAATCCACAGATAGGGTTACAGTGCTCATAATCCAATCATTTCTCCTTTGAACATTGCTGCATTGTCTAGCATGAGCATTTTGTGGGGACATCTCATATCCAAACATAATAGTCATCCTTCATATAAGTAACCCTAAATCCCCTCTAGGTTATACCATGCTATACAAATATTTTTTATTGCTGCCATGCTGTGAAAAATATTTGGAAGTACTATTGTAACTTATTCTTCTGCTGATGCATATTTAAGCTGTTTTTGGATTTTTACAATTATAAATGATGGTGCCGAAAGCATTTCCTACATACCTCCTTGTGTGCACATGGGAGATTTTCCCTGGGGTATATATGGAGAAGAGTTACCATTGGACAAAATTACAAATGTGTGCCTCATTTCACCAAGTCTCCAGTTTGGTTTCCAGAGCAATTATACCCATTTATACGCACATATTGGTGTTAGAACTATTAACACCATTGTTACTCTGATGAAATTGTATCTCACATTTTCCATATGCCTTTCCCTCATAATAGTACATTCAAACATTTCTTCTAGCATGTGTTGTGTAAAATATCTATTTATTTGTTTGGCTTACTTCCTTCTTGGTTATTTTGCTCATCTTTTTATTGCTTTGGAGAATTTGTTCAAATATTCTCAATAGTAAAGCTTCTCCAGTTCCACTTGTGTGAATATCTAAGCCTGTAACATCATTTCCCTTTGCTTATGGATCTTCGGGTGTAAAGGAGCTCTTTGTTTTGATGTTCAATTTGTCAGCTTTCCTTTTTTCTGGTTTGTGCTTTTGCATCTTAAGAAATGGTTTCACACCTTGGAGTAGTAAAGATATTGTTCAATATTTCCTTTGAAAACTTTCAGAATTTATTTTTCACACTTGGGTCCTTAAGTGTCCTGAGAGTCTTTGGGTCTGGGGTAAGCTGTGATACCAATAGCTAGTTTTCTTTCTTTGCAGTAGTAGCCCCTGAGCCCAATTCTGCTTACTTTATTGCTTACCCCTTCCCCCACTGATCTCCAAGATCATCTCTCCCACAGGCTAGTGTCTGTGTGTCTGGATATAGCTGCCTCTTTGTTCCATTAGGGCCTTTATCTTTCCTTTTGGCCATCTCATACTGTCTTACTCTACTTGTATGATATATTTTGATGTCTGGTTGGGCAAGCCCCTCCACCAGGCCAGTCTTCTTTGATGTTTTGGGATAGTCTTAGGCCCTTGATTGTCCACATAAATTTCAGATTCACTCTTTCAAATTCCTTGAAAAAAATTCTTAGAATTTGCAGGAGATTCTTTCAAGATTATTGCTAAAATCTGGGATAAATTGATATATTTAGGATATTAACACTGGCTATTAATAAACATGGAATATAGCTCCATTTATGTAGAAATAATTATTATCTTTCAATAAAATTTTATCATTTCCTCAAAAAAAGGTTATGCACATATTTTATGGGATTCATTCCCAGTTACCTTATATTTTTATGCCATTATATGTTACCACTTCTCTAAATTATAGCTGATCTTTATTTGTTGATCACATGTCCAGTAATCTTGATGAACTCAGTATCAGTTAAGTCTAAGGGTTAGAAGGAGACTGTATTTTCTTCCTTGGGCAAGGACTCTGTATGGTGTGCACACCTCGACTTAAAATGTGAATCAGCACCATATGGGAAGGCCACACATCTAGTGTTGTTGCCACTTCTGCTGGTAAAATGGTTATGAAAGCATCTGGGTTTTCTAACATAGTTACAACAGAAGTTTCACAATCCAGATCCTGGCTTCAGAGATATCCAAAGGCGTCTTGCTGGTGCGGATCAGCAAAGTGAAAACAGAAAAAGTCAGCATACTTTTTGGATTCAACAAGTGACTTATTGATTGCTTAAACAAATACACATCAAAATCATCTCAAGTAGAGAATATAATACAGTCCTATAGTATTAAATAGAATCAATGGATTAAAATTCACTTCTCAAAATGAAATAACCTAAGATCCAATAGTTTTAAAAGTTAATCTGTTAGGCATATGAGAAAGAAAAATTCCTTCTAATCATGTACAGATTCTCTCAAAAAGAAAAGCACACTCTCTAATTTGTTTTGTGATGTGAATTTAGGGTTGGTGCTGAAACCATCAAGGAGAGCATGGGGAAGGAGTAATAAAAGCCATTTTTGGTTTTGACCCCTGCATTTGTGCACAGACAAGCACACCAGGCAGGGAGGGAATTAATGCTGAACAAGTCCAGATGTCCAAGCTTCCTTTCTCTCATTTCACCCATTTCATGGAAAGTGTGGCCTTTCAAGAATTGCACCTTGTCCTCAAAAGTGAGGTGATGGAGATGTCAATGAGTTGGTGTTTTCATTCCACATATGTACACATATTAAAACATCTTATTTTATTTCATGAACATATATGATCCTGATTTGTCAAACTATTTATATCTCATACATCATGCAAACTTCAAATACATACAACAAGATTTATTTTTAAAAGATAATATTTTTCAATTAAAAACGAAATCCAGCTTCTCCAAGTGCTTCTTCCAAGCACTTCTCAGTTCTATCTTCCATTTTGTGTAGGCCAGCTCAGGCCTGCACAGCCTCTGGCTATTCAGCGTTCCTGGAGGCCCGTGTGTTAAATGCTCCATCCCCAAGGTGGTGCCCTTGGAGGTGGTAGAACCTTTCACTGGTGAGTCTAGTGAGAGGTCCTAGGCTATTGGGAATAAGCCCCCAAATGGGGATTTGGGGCTCTGGCTCCATCTTCTTCCTAGTTTTTACTTTTTAGAGATGAGGTGAGGGGTTTTGCTCTGCCACATTCTCCAGTCATGCCCTCTCATCATGATGGGCACCTTGACTCAGGCCCAAGCAGGAGGTCACTCAATCATAGACTGAAGCCTCCAAAACTGAACCAAAGAACCCTTCCTCTATAGTGACCAAGACCCCAGGGTCACTGTGGCTTTCAAGCTCAGCAGTTTGTACTTATGACCCTGAGGATCTCACTTAAAAAACAAGAACAAAAGTATGGTTACTCACTCAAAACCAATGAAACAACTTGGGGAGGGTCCAGGCACCCATGTATGTTAAAACCTCACCAGGAGATTTGTATGTACAGCCAGGATCACGGATCAGGAGCAGACTACACTCTGCTGGCTCAGACTTCGAGCTAGCAACGACAATGAGAACCCTTGTTTCTTTGGACATTGTAGTATCAAAAAAGAGGCCAGAAAAGCTGGTTAACAGTGAGGGAGAATCAGGATGTATGGACCAATTGACCACACCATCCTAGGACATGTTATAGTCAAGAAAATGACAACAACTTGGGCCTCATTCCAAATCAGCCAAAGAATAATCTGGGGAGGAGAGTATTAATCAAAGTCTCTAATATGAAATCAGAGTGGAGAACCAGAGATACAGCAGGGGCAGCCCTAAAATACTGGTGTCTGGGGGTTTGAAAAATGGACTTTAGTCAACAGATTAAATTTTGAGATCTAGGGATTGAGAGAATGGGAGTTCTCTAGAGGGGAAGAAATGCACAGTCAACCCTCTTATCTATAACTTCACTTTCCGTGGTTTCAGTTATCCTCAGTCTACTGTGGTCCACAAATATTATATTCCTTGTCTCTCTGAGGTCTAGGACACAGTTAGCCTCAGCGCTGGGGCTTGGAGATGTCTAAGCATCCCTGGCCTGGGCAGTGCACTGGCAGGAGACCAATACCAAAAGAAGCCCTGAAGCTAGAATTGGACTGTGGATTCTGAAGGTATTCATCTTGGCTAGTGTAAAAATACCCAGACTCTACACTCTCCACTTTTTAATCAAAGAGAGGTTTTTAAATAAAGCTAGGTGTCCGCTTTTGTGCAAGAGACCATCATGGACAATCCCATCATGCCTTTTACCACTGTTTCTCCCTGTCCAAAGGCCAAAGTCTCCAAAGTGTAAATACCAGCAAGCACCAAAGAATGAGCGAGCCCCTGCACCCTGCAATACCACTGACTTCTAAATTCATCTGCAAGTGTTTATAGAGCCTTCACAGAGCTCCATTCTGACCTGAGCTTCTTCACATTCCCTTCTCCAAACACATTTTCCTTTTTTAGATTTTTTGAATTCTTCCCCCGACTTCCCCCATCTTCAAATAAACCAAAGGCATAACTGTCTTTGTGGTGAGTTCAACAGAAACATTTGTCGCTGGTGTGACTGACTGAATGGAAGAGTTCACTCGGATGCAGTTGGAAGTTTACTTTGGCTTTTGTGCCTACTCAGAAAAATAAATAAATACATTTGATTCATTAAATTTGGAAAAAATGAATTTTGCACAGCACTTGGATAGAGGCAGGTCAGGCTGGGTCAGGTCTATTTGTAGGTCAATAAGTGGGGCTAATTCTGGCTTGGCTCAGCACAGCCGCAGCCCTGGAGTGTTCAGAAATGCTCTGTTTCTATTTAGGGGTCAGAGTTAAAAGAAAACATGTGCCCAGCTTGAACTCTGCATTTCAGAATCATAACGTCACAACAGCCAGGCCAAGAACTGCAAGCCTCCGTGGAAAAAGAGCAGAGAGAAGGTGGAGAGGGAGAGAGAGACTGGGTTTGGAAGGCAGTTTGGGAGGTGGAAATGCGAGATCAGCCTTGCATTCAAAAGGACTGAGTTGGTTACCATCAGTACCCCAAATTTAATATATTTGCATCTTTATTTATTTTTATGAAAGTAATATTTTTAGCATGCCATCAGAGTGGCATGCAAGTGGCTCGTTTTTATTTATTCAATTTTTTGCTTTACTCACTTGATGTTTAGGGCGCACCCACCATGTGCCAGCTGACGTGAGAGACTGATAGCCCAGTCTTCGCATTTTCGTGGCAGTTGCTGTTCATGCCCATGGTGCCCATGACAGTCTTCTCCCATCCTGTCCTCCTCCTCTCACCCCCGGCTCACTTCCCATCTGGACAGGAGGCAGTTCTTAAATATCTGCCTGATTTGGATGCTGGCTCAGCTGCGACTCGGTCGGTGACGGCCTGGCCTTCTCATTCTCCCTAAGTAATTAAGTCCCTAACGATAACGAAGCATCATTACAATAATATTGATACCTGCTGTAATCACTGGCGCCCTGGCTTTTCAGATCCCAGTGTTTGTCTTGGACCAAGTCGCTCTGTGCTGATGCAACCGAAGGTCACCCGATGAAGGGGCTGATAGTGGCGAGGACGCGCTGCTTAGCATGCACAGAGGGTGACGCTTTGCTGGCGTTGTAGAGCTAATCTTTCAAGTTGTCCTTTTTTGACTTTCTCAGTTTAATCAGTTTAATCTCATCTTCCCTCTTTTCTGATTACAAGGATTTTCTGTAGAAACCTGGCCTCCACAATAAAGACCATGTGGCAATTTATTCTCATATTGATTTGAACATTTCTATTCCTCCGCCAATGAGCCCACGATGGGGGAGGGGCGGGAAGGTGTGAGGAGGTTGGAGAAGAGCAAGAAAGGAGGCCAGGGAGGGAACAGGAAGTGGAAGCCCTTCCGGTGCCTTCCTTGGGAGGAAAATCCACACTCCAGTTATCTGGGAGACCTCAACACATCTTAAATGCGCTGAAAGCAGAAATGACAACCAGATTGGAAGGACCCTACAGTGACTCAGGCAGTTAAAGACAATATACAACAAGTGCCTGCCTTCCACTTCCACACTGGAGAGGGGGGTGCACATACACCATGGACACACACACACACACACACACACACACCCCCAGAGGCCCGGCCATGTGCTTGGGGAGATGGACCAGCAAACTTCCTCTGGGAGGTAGTGGGCTCTCCTTGCATTCTGGTCCACTCAGAAGAGTGAGCAGAGTCTCTGTGGACCTGGACAAAGAGTGGGACACATAGCCATTTGCAAAGAAAGAGGAAAAGGCAGGGAAATGAGGTGGACATATTGACGAGCTGTTACTGGCCTCATGAAGGACACACAGTCCTGTTCACAGCTCTGGATCGCATGAACATCACCTGCACTTTATTGTTTCTAAAACTTGTTTCTAAACAGTTCTTGTTTCTAAACAGTTTAGAAACAGGTTAGTTAGCCCCCATGTATTTAACCACACCAAGCCCAGTAGAAAATGACCCATAAAATGCAGAAAGTGGATTTATTTATCTTCAATAAGAGAAAGATAATATCTTTATGCATTTATTTATTGGTTGTCTGATAAAAATGACAGAAAAGGAGAAGAGGAGGAGGAAGGAGAGGAGCCGAAGGAGGGAAAAGAAGAGGAGGGGAGGGAGGAAGTTCCACAGCAATTCTAGAGAAATAAAATGCATTGTTTCTTTCTAAATTCTCATCCACTTTCCATTTGTTCTGATGCAAACTGCAACAATCATTAAATGTTCAGAAAGTGCTGAAGACAGTTTTATTTGCAATGATTACACTTGATTCAAAAATTATAAGCGTATAACTTAAAATGGACCAAATCTTTGTCCCAAATATTTGTCTCCTTAAATGGGCCACAATGAGGGGGCAGGGGAGTGGGAGAGAGCCAAGTGCTTGCACCATCCATCCACTGCCTTCCGCTGTCCCTGGTGAATCTTTGTACCTGATCTTCAGGGTTCCTGGAGATAATGATATACTACAGCCAGCTGAAAAGAACATCTGTTTTAAGAACTGTGAACTTACAGGAGCCATTTATCTGTCTGATCTGTTCCCATTATGTTTTTTCCCATTTTGCACCTTTACATGTCTCCATTGATCAAATATACACAAAATAAGGGGACAGAGCAAAACAGTAAACGGCCATCATTTCTTTTTCTTTCATAAAGCTACTCACCACCTTTCCTGTTAAATAATTCTGCATGATATAAAACACCCAACTTTTTTTTGCAAGCGTGTGTTTTCCTTTCCCTTTAAATGGAAGTCTCTGGCTCACTGGGGCTCACAGGCTTAATGACAATGTGGTGGAGTTAGCCCAGGAGAACAATGCGCCCATTAATCTGCCTCATGCTTAATTGGTAACCACTGTATGGGCTGGCATTTCAAACACAGATTGCAAATGTACTTGAATTAGTTACTGTTTAATTGATACAACTGGCACTCAGCCTAGAACCAACATGCAGCTACTGTAAAAAGAGAGACTTGAAAGGAAAGAGAGGAAAAAAAAAAAAAAAACAAGGTACGATTGTGATTCACTCTTTATATGTTTATATCAATTATTTGTGGAATATAATTACGTATTTTTTTCATATTGCTTTAGCAAGCAATAGACCAACACAGGCTGCTAAAAAATACCTGTGGTGCTTGCTGACTTAAGGAGAAGCAGCAACCCCCAGCTCCCTTTTCTCCTTCCTCATTTTCTGCTCCCCCTTCCAAGGGTAGTTAAGTATGTACGACTGAGGCTGGAATGTGATATTTATCACAAGATGAAATGCCTAAGAGGATAATTTTGACAATCTCTCCAGAATAGCAGGATTTCAGGGAAATAGAATACCATCGTGGCAATATTTCAGCTTTATTTCCATCCACACCAGTGTTACTTTGAACATATTTTCAACAAAAAGAAAATTAATTCTTTGAGATTAATCCCCAAATAATCCCTCATGCACATACCATGCAGGATCTATTCGGTGCTACAATTTGCTTTGAATTGAGACTATTTTGATTCCAGAACTGTGGCAATGATATGATGGCTACCATTTATTGAGCATCTCCTACACACCCAGAATCACTTAGGAATTCAATATATGATTTCTCCAAAGTCATGCCTTCCTCCCCAGTTTGAGTCTTTATTTCATCGATTAAATGTATGTAAGATAACAGGACCAAGAAAAAAATTCAACCAAACATTCTCTAACCCTTTTTAAAAGTCAGCCCACTTTTTGGCTTTAATAACTTGACTTGATATAAAATATGAAACTGCTAGGTTAATGCTGATCATGTAAGAGCCCATGGTTTTTCATACCCAAAATTCATATAAAACAACTGAATTTCTTTTTGCAATCTGCAGTGGAAATCCTCTCATTGTTTCAGTAAGTCGTTCTTGGGAATCCACTGGGTATCTAGTTTGGCCTTCATATATTGGGTGAGCTATTAGGAAAAAGTGACCTCAATAATATTATCAATGAGTTCCTAACAGCCACAGCTGAAGGCAAGTTTCTATTTCATTTTCTTTCCCGTGTCTTTGTAGTATGCATTTGACAGTGCTTTTCTCCACTCTCTGACAGGAGGCGCTCTGGTTTCCTTCCTGCCCCTCTTCCTACTTCTCAGTCGCTTTTGGATCCCTCTCTTTCCCCACCCAACATTTACATGTGGAAAGTTAATTCCTCCGATTTCTTTCCCTCTGTGCCCTTCCTCTGCATGGTCTCTGACTTCACCTGTACGTTGTCAGGATGTAAGCTACACATCACAATCCCAGAGGATTCTTTTTTCTGGAATATAATACACATAGCTTGAAAAATCTTGGAGAGAAATCTCAGATAGACATTTCCAGTTTTCCCTTTGCCCTGCAGCTTGCTCTATGGCCATCCAGGGCCACAGACACAAAGCGACCGGACTCCACCAGGCTGTGCAGTAACAGCTCCTGAGTATGTTCAACAGCAGACCCGCCTTCTAAGCCCACTTTGGCTTTTCCTCCTCTCTTGTCAAACGGTGTTTCCCTGTCCTACTCGCTCAAGACATTGTCCTCAGAGTCCTTCTTGATCTTTCTCCCTGACCTTCATCCCTCCCCATCTCTACCAACTTGATTCGATGACCAAGTCCTGCAGATTTGTGTGCTCATTTCCTTAATGTAACAGCCTTTCTTCCTCCTTGTCCTCAGTGCCACTGTGCTGTCCAGATTCTTCTTATTTCTCACCTGAACTATTGTAATGGCAGCTGCTAGGTTTGGGAGTGGTCTGTCCTCCAAGGGTTCATGGGCTGTAGTTGAGTGTTAGACCTTAAGAGAGGATCCTAGGGGGAGGTCACCAGGGTGATGTCCTTGAAAGGGATTGAGCAGTTCTGATGGGATCTCAGAAAGTTCTCTCAGGAGTGAATTATAAAGAAGAGCAAGCCTGGACCCTCCCTTCTCTCTGACTTCCTCTTTCGCCTTGTGACCTCTCTGCCTCACACTCCTACCCTAATGTCATCTGCCTTGATGTGACAGCTAAAAGACCCTCACCAGAGCCATCACCATGCTCTTTGAACTTTCAACCTTTAAAACTGTGATTTCAACAAACGTCTTTTAAAAATAAGTTACCCAGCCTTGAGTGTTCCTCTGCAGTAACAGAAGGTGAACTAATACACCAGTTAACCAGTTGTCCATTCTGCAGAGATGATCCCAAAGCATGAAAACGCACCCTTTCCTACCGAAGATCCACCAGAACCTTCACAGACTTCAAAAAAAGGCATTGCTCTGTTCAGATCCCTGCCCATTTCTCCATTTCCCTTTCCCCATTCACCCATCCTCTCTACTTGGTAATTCCCATTTTTCTTCAAGACTCAACTCCACTCTCACATTCAGCAAAGCTATCTCTAGCCCTCACTCAGTAAGTCTCCACCCTCTGTCTTCCATTAGTTCTCACACATACTTCAGTAACAGATTTGACCACCTTTCTATAACTATAAACCACTCCTATGGTTTTCTTGTTAGTCCATAATCATATTTTACTATTTGTGTTTTTAACTGTTCATATGCTTTACATATTTTTCAAATAGTTATATTTCTTAGTACCTTAGAGAAGATATAAACTACAACATTGGACTCAGTTTTATAAACTGAGTGCACAGATACTTATTCTCACATTTCTTTACTTTGACACTAATTAGCTGAGTAACACTAGGCAAATCATTGAGCCTCTCTAAGCATTTATTTTATCATCTATGGAATTATTTCTAAGGTCTTTGCAACACTAATCTTCATACTTATGTGGTTCTGTTTATATTATGTTGTGTAATTATGCATTTAATAAGTTTTAGTGGTTTACAATTGTTGAATAAAAGTGATCCCAGAAATCAGTTTACTTTTATGAATCATGATTCTACAAAGGACTTAAGGTAGTACATTAGTCAGCTTTCAACCCCTGTGACGCAATATCTGAGATAAACAACTTAAAGGGGAAAAGATTTATTTTGGCTCGTGATGTCAGAGGTTTCAGTCTGTGGTCACTTGGCTCCATTGTTTTTATAGTGAGGCAGCACATGGTGGACCAGAGCTGCTCGCCTCATAGCAGCCTGGAAACAGAACGAAAGAGAGAATAAGATAGACCCTTCACACACTCCAGTGACCCACCTCCTCCAGCTTCCCAAAGTTTCTACCACCTCCCAACTGCACTAACCAGCTGGGGACCAAGCCCTCAACACATGAGCCCTTGAGGGACATTTCAGGTCCAAACTCTAACAGGTGGCTCACAATAAGAATATACTGGTGCATGCCCATAATCCCAGCAACTCAACTCAGGAGGCTAAGGGAGGAGGATTGTATGTTCCAGATCAGCCTCAGCAACTTAAAGAATATATCCCCTACATGGTAACAAGGAGAAAAAGGAGGATGAGAAGGCATTGGGGAGGAGAATGGTATCCCAGAGGAAAGTAAATAATGTAAAAGCCCAAACCAGAAGCAATGAAAGTAGATACCTCCACCACAGAGGTTGTACTTAATAGTGAGAGGTCATTTTCAAAGTCCATCCCAAGGTCCCTGGCATCCAAAATGAAAGGAGTGATGATCTCAAGCAAAATACATCATAGGATAATCAAGGCTCCTCCAGGGTAAATCTCTAGGTTAAGATTTTCCTCTTCTTGTACCAGGGACCAAATCATGCACCAGACAATGCCTCATTGATGGGTGTGGTACATTTGGAATGAAATCCTTCTCCAGGAGGTGACAGTTGCTCCCTCCTCAGGTTCTCCTAGCATTTGCTGTCAACGTTATTCCTGTGGCTTATCCTGGTTTCACTATGTGTGACCCTGAGCAAGTGACTCAACTTCTTTGTCATTTAGTGTCTTTAACTGTAAAATGAGGGCGGCAACAATTAGCTTACCGAGTTCCTGCAAGGGCACCATACAGTAGCACGTGTTAAATGCTTACCTAGCAAATAGAAAGTGCTAGCACATTACATATTATTGCCTTGTATATGTATGCTGTATGTACTCTCCAAAAAACGAGATCAAAAACAAAAAAAAACCTCACAGGTTTCTCCTTCTGAGAGTGTCACAGAGCATGTATTTTTAGATTTTTTTTATCTTTAGGGGATTTTGTTTGTTTTTTATTTTTACTTTAAAATTTCTATTACTATTATTACTTGATTTGTTTATGTATTTGTTATCTATTCACTTATTTATTTTTGCAGCACTGAAGCCCAGGCCTGTGCATGCTAGGCAAGGGCTCTCTCACGCCCTTCCCCTATGTGCAGATTGTTTGAGCTATCATTAAATGTGATCTTGGTTACTCTGATGGTGCAATTCATCATTCATTCAGAGATATGGAAGCTTTTAAAAATTCATATAGATTCAGTTTCTTTTTTCTTTTTTTTGCCAATCTTTCAGTTTTAAACAAATTTTCTCTCTGTTAAGATGCAATCATATGACTCACTTACTGGAATTGTGAAATCAGACTCTGTATCTGAGGTGGGAATCCTGGATGCTATTCTAGTGTAGGGAACCCACATGGGCCTCCTCCTCTGTGAGGTAGGAGCTTTGGGAGCATGGTTAAATGTTCATTCTAGTTTCAAATTCCTGATTTGATATTTTCCACTTCAGTTTGAGGTTAAATATCCTTTTAGATCAAGGAAAACAAATGAATAAAAATCTGGATGTAAAATATCACTTCTCTCTGATGTATAGTTCTTATTTCCCTAAATTTCTTAACTCTATGGAGAATTCATGCTTTCCTGCTTAACTTTCAGTTTCCTTTGAAGTTCTGGAAAATTTCAGGCTAATCAATCCCCAGGTGGCCCTATTTCAAGTGTTACCCTTTGCAGCAAAGAGTATCTTTCAGAGCTTTAGACCTAATTTTTCTGTAAGCGTTCTCACCTCATATAAAAAGAGGGCGAACCTTCCTAGGCATTGGCCTGGACCTCCTGAGCCAGCTTTATCTCTGATCAACCTGGCAGCACTGTACCTCCAGGAGAAGCTGCTAAGTATTTCTGCCCCTTTCTCCACACCCATACTCCTTCTCTCAAGGATGAGGCAAGATCAGAACTCCCCACCCCCAACAAGAAAGAGTTGTGATCCAAATTGTTCAAACTCTAGGACCTTGTATTAGCATAACTTTCAAGTAGATAAAAGTCACAGCTCACAAGTGGATTTTTCCCTCTCTGGTCTGTTTCTTCCTTGGAGGGACGAATGTCAATGAGGGTCAGAGCATTTGCCCTTGGAGAAAGCCCAGCCATCTCTTTAGCTCTCCCTCTCATTTTGGACTCCCCCCATCTCAATGGCAGCCCTAGATCAGTGGGGCAGAGCACAGGTTTGAGGAAGCTTGGAGCAGGAGACCTGGCACTGGGGAGCCCCTTCCTGCTTCCCTCCCCCACTCCCTGCCACGTCTCTCTCCCAGTTCCATTTCCTCCCATCTTAGGAAGTCTGCTATAATTCAACCTCCCCTTCTACCTGAGTGGTAAAATCAGAGATCCAAGTTTGGATCTAGGGAATAACCCGTGGCTGACTGGTCTCCTGTGTTAGAGATTGCGACCAGAGTCCCAGAAGTAAAGATGTGGAACTTGCCTGGCTTGTTAGTCTCTCTCTGGTGACTGCATTGCCCTTGGGAGCTCACTTCCAAGAGGTATCTAAGGCAAGGCAGGACTCCGTTATTTCTGAGTTCCCCTGCCAAATAGCACACATGATAATCACCTTAATTGCAATTCAATTATCATAGCTACAATTTGGCATAGTTAATTTTAACCCATTCCATTATTTTCAGGAGGAACTAGAAAGGTGATAGGTGGCTCCTTTCTATACTGTTCCTTTTTTATAATCAGTGGGAGTGGGAGTGTTCCTCTTTTGAAGTCTCTGCTTCTTCTTCAACCACTGTGCACAAGTAGCAAAGTCATTTAGGAAACAATGGACATATTTTTAAAGCTGTATGTCTCAGGAACTGAATGCTGCTGCTTGGGGACTTTATCAGAAGTTTTTCCAATCCCGCTCTTTTAAAACTTTTGAATATTTTTTCCTTATATTCCAGTAAAAGTAATTTATTAGCTTTTTCATAGTAATTAATCCCTATATAACTTACTTGTACATGGACTAAATAAATGTCTAAGATATAGCGGCTATAGCCTGAATTATTATCCTTACCCTCTCCTTTTAAAGCATATGAAGGTGTTTAATAAATATTGGCTAGAAAAAATGGGCAAAGTCATAGAAAGATAATCACAGGAAAGATACAGATAACAAACAAATGCAAAAAACATACACATCCTCCCTACTAATCAGAGAAAGGCACATTGGAACCATCAAATCAAAAATAATAATGCATTTTAATATTTGATTGCTGTTATAAAGTGTTGTCATAAAACATGGAAGGATAAACTTTCTGGGAAGCACTTTGGCAATATGTATTAGAAATCTTTAAAAAATTGTTTGGTCAAAGAATATTTAATGACAGGTAGCAACGAGTATGTAAATGCTAATCTTATTATGATTCAATAACTATTAAAGACCCACTGTGTGCTCGGTACTTTTTTCAGTGTATAAAACAAAACTGCATCTTCAAGGAACTGCTGTGGAAGGCAAAGCCCTCTGGCTGGCGACAAGTGCTATGAATCATATGTTCATAGCACTGTTTACCTGTGATGGTTCTAGTTGAAGGCTCTTAAGGACTCAGTACTCAGGAGGTGAGTACTGCAATAGAATGTTAGGCAGCGCTATTTCAGGCAGGCAGTAGGGGAGTCCTCTTGGAGAAAGTGATTCCAGCAGAGCCTGGTATGCAAGGAAGGAGTGAGCCCTGTGACTGGAGCTGGGAGTGTTTGAGGAACTGCAAGAGGAGAGTGTGGCTGGAGAAGAGTGACCTGGGCAGAGCCAGAGGGTGTGGGATCAGGTAAGGTTGAGTCCTGGAAAAATGTTACTTAAGCGTTCATCCCAGTTTCCTGGAAATGTTAGAACAAATTTAACATGGACTTGACCTTATCCTCCCCGCTCCACAATGAACTTGGGTGAGCAGACTTTGTTACCATGTTACTGTTGCTTATCTTTAGCCTGCCATGATCAGAGCACCTTCTGCTGGGAAGGAGGGGCATCCTTTTCCAGGAAGAGTGAATTCAGATCCTGTGAGGGCTGTGGAGGGCAGAGCAAGGCCTCGCTGGCCTGCTCTGCCTGGCAAGGCTGCTTCCTGGGGCACAGCCCATCCTGGCCTTTTTCTAGCGCCTGTGTTTGAACATGTTTTAAAGTCAGTAGAAGCTTCCTAGACCAGGATCACTTTTTAGTCAGAGAACAATACATTTTCAAGGGAATTTATTTTTATACTTATAGGTGAAACCCAGAGATACCCCTGAGCCATGCAAGAGGTGACATGATCAGTGTCAGCCTGGCTCTCTTCCCATGATTAATGGACCAGCTTCAAATCAGGAGGAAATTAGCAAAGACCTAGGCTTCATCTGCACAGGGTTCTGAAAAAATAACATGACTGGTTTACACCTTCTGTTAATGATGACTTGAGAATTGATCCTTCTCTAACACTGTCTGGGCATCACCTACCTCTGCTCTTGAATCCCAAGGCATTTTGAAAACTTCAGAATACCCTGACACATGTTTCAGGTTGACTTCCAAAGTTTTAATCACAAATTCAAATTATTGCAAAAGATTTAATTTCTGATAGATTGTAACTCTTGACATTTAAAAAGAAAACTATTATATTACCCTTTGAAATGTATCAAATTGAGTATAAATACCAGAGCAATTTGCTATCCACCATTATCAATTTAAAAATATTAACAAGCTGTTCCAGAGTTAGTAATTTGACATTGTTCATTTTTCTTCTTGAACTGCTGTTTCCATTATCCTTAATCATTCATCTCTGCACCTAAAATAGGAATGTACATTAAAATTCATGTGTGTATTTATTATTTCACCTGGGCATCAGGAGTTAATTACTAAATTATTTTTCTGCATTGACTTCTTATTAGCATTATTTTATTACAGACTTTGGCAATTACTTAAAAAAAGTTACATTTTGTAGATGCCACAAATGTGATATTGTCTGCCATTAAATTCAACTTTAATTTTTGCTTTTTGTAGATGTAATCGCAAAAAAAATTTGACTAAGTAAGCGGATGAGAATGAAGTCCCTCACCTCCCCCAAGTTATTTGCCTAATGCCAGAGTGACCTGGGATCATGTATTTTTTATGATTAGCTGAAAACTTGTCTAGGATTGCCTTCCATTATGTGGAAAGCAAAATATTTCTTAAAAACAACATGACTTGCAAGAGCATTTTTAAGGGATATTTTAAAATTTAATCCAGATACTACACATGTCTTTCTCTCTTTCTGGCCCATCAAATGACAATTAATTGCATCAGTTGTTCTTTCACTTGGAGGCATCTTGTGCTATGCTAATATTTTATATGCAATATGCTAAAAAAGATTTGTTTAAAAAGTAATGTTTCATTTCAAAAGTCCCTTGCCAACACAATATGATTTTTTTTTACCTTATCATATATTTTAAATACATTTTGTCAGCATTGGTGGATTCAGATTCAGCTCGTTGAATTTATGAGAACTGTCCACCATGTAAACTAAATGACAAATGAGTCCTTTTGTTGAAGCTACAGGTCAAGTCAGTCTCTTCTAACTGAAAATGTAACATTTCACTTTTCAGTTCAACAAGATACAGTTCCATGACAACCACATCCCAGTTGTATCCTAATTGTAAGACAGAAAGACAAAATGATAGATAGATAAATAGTGCTCATAGTCAGGCCATGAAATGGCCATGTGGTTGGGTGTATAGGAAGAGGCCATTCTCCTCACAGGTGTCTATAAATGAGGGGGGTATAAAAGTGACCTGATTCCATGAGAAAAAAATTCAGAGTTCTTTTCTTTGATACCCAGGAACCTTTTACATCTTAAGGTAGTGAACCAAAGAATCAGAATGAGTGAGAGGATGATTAGGAAAGGAGAGATGAGAAGGAGCACAGCACCCCTAGATTCCAAGCCTGTGGTGTTAGTCAGTTTTGTGTCACTGGGGCCAAAATACCTGAAAAAAATACCTTCTTCGGGAAGGAATGTTTATTTTGGCTCCCAGTTTCACAGATATTTACTACATGACCAGCTGCTTCCTTTGCTTTGGGCCCAAGGTGGGGCAGAACATCATGGCGGAAGGGCATGGTGGCAGGAAGCTGTTCTGCTCATGGCAGCCTGGAAGCAGGCAGAGGATGAAGAGGGGCTGGCAGGAAGGATGAACACTTTCCAGGGCACATCCCCCAGTGACTCACCTCCTCTAGCCCCACCCCACCTGCCTACAATCACCACCCAGTTAGTCCATTCAAACTGGGATGTACTGATTAGGTTACAGATCTCACAATCCAATCATTTCACCTCCAAATATGACTGCAGTGACACAGGAGCTTTTGGAGGACACCTCACATCCAAACCATAACACCTGCTTTCTCACTCTGGAGAATGAGCGAATATGAAAACCCAGGACCACAACATGGGTTCCTTTAAACGTTCCATGTCTGTTTCCGTGTTCAGGAGAACAGTGCCCCTTGGTGAACACCAAAGTAGAAGAATAGATTCTCTGCCCTCAAGGAATTTATAACTTGGAGAGGAATGTATGTATGTGTCAATTCATTCGGAGCACTTTAGGGCCTTATATGTTCAACAGACTATAGAAAGTGCATTATGTGGGAATACACAAATGACTTGGATATGGCCTTGGCCCTCAATGATCATAATCTGATTATTTTGGTTTAGCTATAGTGTCCCCCATGTATGAGACAATGCAAGAAGGTTTAGAGGACAAATTATTGGATTATAATCTTAATCTAATCAGTGAATTGATCCCTGATGAATTCACTGAGTGGTGACTGGAGGCAGGCAGGGTGAGGCTGGAGGATGCAGTTCATTGGGGGTGCATGTGGCTATGGGGTATATAGTTTGAATCTGGAGGGTGGAGTCTCTCTCTCTGCTTCCCTCCTTGTCAAGTGAGCTGCTTCCCTCCTCTACACTCTACCACCACGATGTTCAGCCTCACCTTGAGCCCCGAGGAATGGACCCTGCTGTCTGTAAAACCTCTGAAACTGTGAACCCCTAAATAAACTTTTCCTCCTCTAAAGTTGTTCTGGTTGGGTCCTTTAGTCACAACAGAGAAAAATCTAAGACACTGGTTGTTCAAAAAAGAGAGGTATAGATGCTGTGAGAAAAGTGGAGATGACGAAATATGTGGGTTAACAGATAGGGAAGATTACCTCCTGGGAGGCCTCTGTGGGGGAGGTCAGATGGGATTTGGTCATGAGAAGATGGAACAAGAACATTGCATGATATATGTGCAATATTTAAAAATGCAAGCCAGGCATGGTGGTGCACGCCTGTAATCCCAGCAACTCAGGAGGCTGAGGCAGGAGGATCGCGGGTTCAAAGTCAGCCTCAGCACTGGCAAGGCACTAAGCAACTCAGTGAGACCCTGTCTCTAAATAAAATACAAAATTGGGCTGGGGATGTGGTTCAGTGGCCGAGTGCCCCTGAGTTCAATCCCTGGTTCCAAAATAATAATAATAATAATATTTAAAAATGCAAAGATCTTAATTATGTGTGTGTGTGTGTGTGTGTGTGTGTGTAGATAGATAGATAGATAGATAGATAGATAGATAGATAGATAGATAGTAAATATTCTGTGGACAGATATGGGAAATAGGGTTGGCAAAGAAATTCATCTAGGAATTGAAAGTGGAAGACCTCAAGCTTATTCTAAAGACATTTAAATTATGAAATTATTGGGGAAGTAATATATATGTGTGTATGCATATATATATACATATATATATACATATATACATATATATATATATATACCCACACACACGCACACACAGACACACATACATTTTAGAAATTCTGGAAATCATTTTACCATGTAGAAGACTTCACTATTATTACTATTTAGTGTGCATTCTTCCAAACTTTCTATACATATTCATATCCCCCACACAGAGTAGGGACTCAGTAAATTATTCTGGACCAAAGATATTTACAATTAGGAATTTCTTTCACACCTATTTGTATGTTGATTCTTTTCACTTAAATGTGTGTTACCATCCTTTCAGTGGTTGCTTGCATGGCATTCATTGCATGGATGAGTGCTGATTTTTCTTTTGGTCTTGTTTGGTGCTGAGGACTGACCCCAAAGCCTTGCACATGCTAACTATGGACTCTACTACTGAGTTATATTCCCAGCCCCTAATTTTTTAGTGTCAAAAATTGTTAGCAAATTTTATCTGCTATGATGAAGACAGCAATAAGAAATTTACTATAGATTTCTAAAATGTAATTGTTTGAAATTATGCACATGTGATTTAGGAGGATTTCTGAAAGATTATACCATTTAATGCTTAAACCACTATTCACAAAATGTGTTTGTTTACCCTTAAACTCAATTATATTGGGTATTTTTTTAAAATTTCACCAACAAGAAAGATGGAAAAATGGGTTTCACTGTGAGTTATGGTTCTTTGCCTTCTAGTAAGGTTGATATCAGATGTGTATTGGTCATTTATTGAGTTTCATTTTTGAGAATTTGCCATTTATGTTACTGTTTTTTAAGACCATTTCTGCAAGGGAAGAAAGGAACAGGAAGAATCACACTTGAGGAAATATTTAGCAGGGGAATCTAGGATGAATTGGAGAGAACAACTAGGCAGAGGTTGCAGAGGGACTGGCTGACTGGAGACGGCCAAGGAGAGTTTCCCAGAGCCTTGCAGATTCCAGGCAGTGAATTGAGGCCTTGAGCAGGGAGCTGGAGAGGGAATCAAGACAGCGCCTGGGGCCACTGTCATCCTGACTGCAAGGGCAGGCAGAATGTGGTGGAGCTCCCGACTCCATGCCTTTGCATGCTTGGATGAGGTGGGTCAAGATGGAAATGAGGAAAAGTAGTCTGTGCGAGGGAACTAACCTCAGAGGAGGCTAAAAAGAACCATAAGGGAGGCACAATGGTAGCTTTGGCTCTCTTACCAGGAGCACAAGAGACAAAGGGTGAATGAAATCCAGAGAACTTTCCTGATGCAGAAATCAAGAGGCTCTTAGAAGGCAGAAGGAATTCAGGGAGGGAAGCCAGGTCCTGTTGCTCCCAGGTGAGTGGCTGTGCCTGACATTAGATCTTGGAATTGGCCACTGTATTTTCACAGTCGTGATGACATTGGAACCTCGCTCTGACCCGAGGCTTATTACCTTATTTCACAGATGTGGAAACTGAGGCCCCTTTGGCTGTGCACACCTGCCCGAGATCACTGAAGGTCAAGGTGAGAACAGAAACCAGAGCACAGGTGTCCCAACCCTGACTCGCGCTCTTAGCTAACCCTGAACGCCTTTTATTTGACTCACAGGCAGTGCGAATCCTCTGAAGATCTCAGAGTGGCACGATCAGAGCTGGCAGATGATGTTATAAAACCAAATATATTAGTCACTTTCTGTCCTTTGAAAGTTCTCAAAGAATAGAGTAGAACTTAGCCATGACTGGCATATTTTTATCTAGTTCAAAGGTTCATCAAAGTCCTTTACAGATTAATGAGTTAAAGTTTGCTTGCGACTGTGTAGGTAAACGGAGCAACCTAATTATGTTCTCGGCATATCAAATAGCGCAGCTCACTTTGCCTAAATCTAATTTAGATATTTATACACTTTCTAAAAATAGAAAATGGAGAATTATCCATTATCCAGAACTAGTCATTCAATTAACAAGGAAAAAATACTAAAGAGCCTGATCCCAATCATTAGAAAATGAGGGCACAGTGAGATCAAGGACATCAAAGCCATCGACCGTCATAGCACATATTGGCAGGAAAGGACCCGGCTACCCTTGGGGTGACTGGCATTTTTCCAAGTGTAGTCTTAGTGCTGGGCCCGCTGTATTTTGAATCCCCCTCTGTGAGGTAGATGAGAGAAAACTGAGAATATCCACAGATCCATAATCTGCCCAAAGAGACTCAGATAGAATTCCAACCCAGACAGATGGCAATGCTGTGTGTACACTCATACCACATGAGCGCCCTGTCGCGGCCCCTTAACAAAGAAGCAGGGTTCCATGGAGTGCAGCAGGGCACTGCTCCTGTCATCCAAGGACTTCTCAAAAGCATAGCCTCCTTCCAGCCATTCTCCATCACTGACTCACACAGACAAATGCGTCCTTTTGCTCCGTGGGACCCTCAGAATTCAAAGTGAGAAATCATGATAGAATTGACAATCCTTACACTATGTTTTTCTTCTGCAAATGACACGAGCTCATTCTTTTAAAAGACACAAATTGGGCGGATCTTTTCTTCTTGCTTCTCTTCTTGGGTGTTTGCTATACTACCTGATTGGGCAGAGGCTGGAATGACAGGTGAAGAAATGGAAATGTAATCAGCAGCTATGGAAATGCTGGGCTGATACTAAGTGCATGCTAGCATGCCCCTGATTTCTCCCCAGAGCTCCAGGAGAGCCCTAGCACCAAGTTTATCAGCACTGATGGATGGAGGGATGTGAACCTCCACAAGGGGCTTGGAGAGCTAAGGGAGCCCTTGCTGAAATCCTGGAGTTCCCCAGAGCTCATTCTTGGGAAATTGGGAATACTGTTGATAAAAGGAATGACAAAACTGGATTGAGATGCCAGTTCTGACATTTCTTAGTTGATTTCCATTATTTGACTAATTTATTATTTAATTTATCTGAAGCTTTGTCTTTCATAGGCAAAATAGAAAATACAGTAATTGCTTTAGAGGAAGGTTGTGAAATGGATGTGAAGTAACTTACCAAGAGCACTTAGCACATTGCCTGACGTGTAGTAGGGACCTCACCAGGGTTGACATCCCTTAATATCTAAAGAGAAATGAAGGTAAGAAAGGAATTTCAGCATATTTGCAGAATCTCCAAATGTACATTTCACAGGAGGGAAAAATATAAGGTGGTGACCATTTGATGTGATTCATATTAATGACACACAAATAAAAGTTATAAATACGTTTAGTTACATGTAAATCAATAAGTTTCAGCAATGGGTTCTGTAGAGTTAATATGCATAGTGGTTTATTTGAAAGGCTTGCTATTTTCTTTCCCAAGTTGACCCGTAAGTACAGTATTTTACGATAGTTCCTTTAAAATGTAGCTATTCTCTGCAGCAACCATTTCCTAACCTAACAAATTCTACAGTTTCAGTAAACACTTGCCATTACAGGGGAAATTTTACCTCCTACTGAAAAAGTAATGATGCTGGGTGACTTTCATCACCTGTAATATCAGAAGATCAAAACACATTTGGCAAAGGCACGGAGACCTAAATTCCCACTTCCTGTCCCTGAGGCTAGAGCCACACTGACAGGATCAAGTGGAAATAGGCGTGGAAATCAATTAATAGAGTAGGAAGACTGAACTCGGGCTACCACCCTAAATTAAGGTAGATCACTTGTTCCAAAACCAAAGATGCTTATAGAGACCCCAGAATCTCCTCTTGGGATGTCCTGCTTTGGCCTGGGCTATCATTTCCTGTGTCCTTTCCACTGAGAAGGAGGTGCTGTGTTCCTTTGGATCCTAATCCTTTAATAAAGGATAGTTTTTTGGGAAAACAAAATTTCTGCAGTTACTTATCCTTTCGAAGAGACTTAGCTCAAGACTCTTAAGTGCTTAAAAAGAGAAGGACAATATCAACTCTCAGGACCTGGCTCAGTCGGGTCCAGGAGAATCAGGGTGTCAGCCCATTTTAGTGACAGAAGAAGACAGTGCCTTCAGCCTGGAAGGAAAGGGATCATGGAGAGAGAAGCAGACATGGTTAACTGGGGAGGACTGGGACAGAGACCACAGAACCCTTTGGAACACAAGGCATTTGGGGATCCTGTAGCTCCTTATGCACCTTGAACTTTGAGGTCAATATACTTTGGGGAGCCTCCCTCTATAATTTTTTTTAGATTTAATATTTTATTCTTCTAATTGAACAATTGAAATAAATGTATTGATATGCTTTCTTATGCAAGGAGACTGAACTGGGGTTTAGATGTTCAACTCAGTTCAAAAATAACACCAGTAAGAGAAGGATGTAAAAGTGTTCTGTGGACGACAATTAAATACATTCACAGACTCCTGGGTCAAGAGGAACGCTGGGCCTTGGGAACTGTCGTGAGCATGCAAGGTACTGAGTTCTGTTCAACTAAAGACTGTGACTTGGGTCCATTCGCACCTCTGCCCAAGCTGGAGTTCACTGGCCTTCCGGATCTTTCTGGCAAGAGGGCTGCTCTGCCCTGGGATCTTCAGGATCTGGAGAAGACTCAGGCAAGGAACTGGGGTTCTGCCACCTATTTCCCAGTTGGCTGGGAAAATAGTTGGAGCTATTCTGGGTCTTGATGTCTGGGTATGTAAAAATGAGCACGATGATTCCTAGTTTTCAGAGGATAGAATGGAGAGTGGATGCAAAGCATTAAGTCAATGCACACTGCGAACTATAAAGCACCCTGTCGATTTGTTTTTAAGACTTAGAGCCTATCAGTGATGCTGAATGAAAAGGAAGATGAACAACAATTTCAAGTTTCACTTCAAATTGCACCATGATACTACTTTTAAGAGAAGCGTTAAGGGCTTCCAGTTATCAGGACTGTCTCTGATTGCTCCTGAAGCTTTTTGGAGTTGTTTTGTTTTGGTAAGGAATAATCTCTCTTTGTGGATTCCAAGCCTGCCTCAGAGGAGGTTATTCTGGCCGTTTCCTTTCCTTTGAGAATTTCATTTCATTTTATGGCCTGTCAATATCAAAATAACAAATCTTAAAGAGACAATATCCAATGTAAACCCCATCAGTAACTAACTCTAGTATTTCAAATTCAAAAGACAAGGAAGAGAGAAAAGAATAGCAAGAAGTAAATGTGCCAAATTTATCATCCCACTTGGGAGTCACTAAACATTTTCTTTTATTTGTAATATGAATGATTAAAGAGTCTGTACATTTTGGTTAAATTAAAGATTAGAAGAGGAAAATAGAGTGTATAACTTGCAAATAGGCAGAGATAAATAAGAAAAAAGTGACCAAAATGTCGACCTTGTAAGGAGGGTTGTTTCAGAGCAGTTGAGTTATTTCATCATTTGGTTTTTCTCTACTTCCTCGGTTTTCTACAATGGGTACATTTCATTCTCACAGAGAGGAAAAAGGAAAAGTCTCCAAACCTCTTGAGTGATTTATGAGAGGCAGGGGAATGCCTGGGAGGGGCTCCTGTCATTGTAAAGGGGCTCGTGTGGCCACCCAATGAGAGGCAGCGCAGTGCCTGGCCACGCACGACGGACAACCTTAGGTTCCCCAACTACTCCACAAAGTGGGCTCTGGACGTCTTCTTGGGACTCTGGCTCTGGAACCCTCCTGTGTGCTGATCCCGCCTGCTTCAAGCAGGATCCCACAAGGTACCTGCTGTTTACCCGGCGCTTGCCAGGGAGGCACGGTTGTCCTGGGAAAATCATTTCTGTTTCTTCATTGAATCCTCACAACTCTGGGAACATGCAGCATCCTTTATCCCACGCCTGCAGACCCAGGAGGAAGTTAGGTCCTGAGGCTGGCTCCTGAAGGAGGAGGGGCTTCCAAGGAGGCTCCGCCCCTCCCTGCACAGGAGGGCTGCAGACAGACCTCAGCACCCCCGGGTCGGGTCTGTGCATTCCCAGAGGGGCCCCGGCTTCCCTTCCTCCTCCCAGGGCTTCACATCTTTATTCACCAAACCTTTTGCTTTTTATTCTCCTTGATCCATCTGGGCCCTCTAATAATTTCCACAAAATTATCCTGAAGAACAGAGTTGCTTTGTATTTGAGTCCTTACAAAACCAGTCATGTCATCGGGTGCTGTCTTGATGACTTGCTGAGCAAAACAGTAATTTAAACAACTGCCTTAATGTAGTACGAATAATTATGTTTTCCTTCCCTTCTATGTACCCTTCATCTTACGTTGGGGTAAAAATTGGCCATTAAACCTATTATGTCTCCTCTAATGGAGGCAGCTGGGTGCCACACTTCAAGGGCAATGAGTGTGGATGTGTGCTACATGGCCAAGGCTGAGGAATGCATCCAGGTTCTCTTGGATGCAAGGTGCACGACTTATTTGTGGTCAACCCCATGAGAACTGCCTGTTTCTGGACTGTATTTGCTCTTTAGAAATGCTGTTTGGATTCTTAATTAGGTCCACCCTCCCCTTCCGGTTAACTTGAGTACCTACTGCCAGAGTTAATAATTAACAAGGTGTCACAAAACCTCTCACAGTCACTCAATTCTTTGCTCACCTGCCTCCCTGTCTCTTCCTGCTGTTTCTGAATTGCTTGAACTCCCCTGGGATACAAACTCCCTATAATAAATCATGGCACAAAGGCAAGACTTATGTGGCTCTAACTGAAATTCACAATTGGGCAAGCCCAGGAGGCAATCACCTGGCCATTGCCCTAACCCATATGCATCCTCTGTGCTGCTGGAGCACAGGTGAGCATGAAGTTTTAATGAGACCTTAGCTGCAAATGCATTGTGCAATTACTGTTAAGATGGGCGAACATTTGGCCTGGAAAGAATTGCATTTTAAGCACTAGGGTTTCCCTATTAGCTGTTCCCAGCTATTAATTCAACCAGTTTGTTTATACATTTTGACAATTGTTCATGTGAAAGAGACCTGGGGATTTTATTTGACCACAATTTCATTATAAGCTAACAGTATGATATGGTGCTAATAAAAGTTAATGCAAGTTTAGGCTACATGAAGTGAATAGACCAAATAAAGGAAGGCGATAGTCCCACTATACTTTACTCTTATAGGTACATGGATCTTATTCTTCCCAGCTAACACAGGGCAAGTTGTACATGTGGAGACATTGGCATGGAACATTTGAAAACATAACCGTTCTTAGAAATCTGGGACATGTGCTTAGGGTATGTGAAGAACAGCCATCTCTTCATCCAGCCACTCATCTGTTCCTTTATTGGAGTAGATGTCTATTGAATGTGCACTCTGCCAGGCTTTGTTCTAGATACAAAGGTAAGGCAGGGTTGCTCTCTGACCCCGAGAGTTTTGGTTCTACCACAAGCCACAGACAAATAAAGCAGCAGTTAGGGCAAGAGAAGATCCAGCTTCTGAGTTAAGTGAAATTGCTCTAAAAGAAGTTCTAGAAGTAGGTGCCACAGTCTTGCAGCACTAGGAAAGGCTCTCCTGAAGAAGTGACTTCTAAAAGGGCATCTGATGGTTGAGTAGAGGTCCAAGAAATGAAATTGTGGGAGGAGGGAAGACAGAGAAGTGACCCATGCAGGGGCAGCAGGGTTCAATGTGACTGCAGTATCCAGAGTGCAAGAGCAAAACTAAGACCAAGAGGCCAGTGGAGAAACGCATACACGCATAGACATATGATTAAAATAAATATAAATAAACATGGAATGCAGTCCAGGTGCCTGGAGGAATGCTGCAGGAACACCCAGCGTCAGTGACTAGCTTTCCCTGGAGGATGTCACTCCACAGGTGCATTTTGGAGGAGAGGTGCTGAGGGCACCGAGTTGCCCTGATGTGCTGCTGTTAGCAATTGGTCCTTGGTGAAGAGTGTGTTTGAGGAGGGAAAGATGGGAGATGAGGCCACAGAGCAGGTGTGTCCTGGTGTTGAAAGGGTGGCTGGATGCAGAGAGGGATTTTAACTTCACTCTGAGGAAATTAGAGACCAACAAAGGATTTTTAAGCTTCACACAATGGTTTTGCTTTCTACTCCTGCATAACAAAACCCTTCAGAATTTAGGGGCTAAAAATAACAGCAATGTCTACTTTGTAATGATTTCATGGTCAACAAGGAAGTTCTCCCTGTGGGGTCAGCTGGGGTCTCTCATGCAGCTGCATCCAGCTGGGAACTCACTGAAGGGGCTGGAAATCCAAGATGCCTCACTCATGACTGGGGCCTGTGTGCTGTCTGTTGGCCAGAGTGTCCATTGCCCATGTGACCCCTCTTCCTCCCACTGTCAACCTAGGCCAACCTCTTCAGAGCATGGTGGCAGGATTCCAAAAGGGAAGGTTTCTAGAAGAGAAACCCTGATGTGCTCACACTTATGAAATCTCCAGCTGCACCATGATTGCTAATGTATGCCTGGTCCATCCCTGAGTCAATTGAAAGTCATGGAGGTTCAAGGCATGGACATGGGGGGACATGACATTGAGGAGCTGCTGACATGAAGCCTACCATAGGATGCCTTGCCACACTATGGAGGACCATATGGAAGAACAGAGAAGGATATTATTTAATAACTGTTATTATATTCCAGGAAAAGAATAAAAAGGAACCATATTCAAACATTGACGAGAACCCTTGTTAGGGTCAAATAAATAACCCTTGGTGAGGGATTAGGCAGTGGGAGAGAGATTGAGGATAAACAGTGATACCTAGTAGAGAATTGTACATGTGAGTCTAGGACATTTTAAAAATAGAGGTAATGTTTTGGGAATGACAGATAAAGCCAGGGTAATACATTAGATCTTAGGGAAAAGAAAGCAAAATAACCACCAAATAGATTACTGGGAATAATTAGAAACATAAAAACCAAAATGGAATAGTCTCATTTGGAAACTCTGAATATGATCAAGTAAAGAAGAGACTGATATTGTTAAATTTGAGGTCAAGAAAAATAAAGATGAAGATTTGTCATTGAGATTGGTAATTGGGGGGTCAGTGATACTCTTTGGGTTTGAGAGCTGAGTTTTGGAGGATGGTAACAAATTATAGGGAACAGGAATGAATGAGATGTAACAACATAGAAATGCTGCTTCTCTGACCTTTCCTAAGATCCTCTGACCCCAGCAGCCTCTAGTAGGCAAGTTATTACTGTCCATGTGGCTCTGTGAACACCAAGGTGGAGCTGCCCACCCAGAACCTGATGTCCAGCTGGTTAGGGTGCTGTCCCCAGGTCACATGCCCAGCCAGGCATCCAGGAACTGGAAGAGAAGCTTCCACACTGGTTACACCCCCTATCCCAAGAAGCCACTTGGTATTCTAGGCAGCTTTAGTTCAATGGGGAGAAGGGGTGCAGGAAGAGAAAGAAAGGGAAAGAGGTTTTTTAAAGAGAAAATCAAGGACTATGTGAAAGATAGAGGGATTTTGTAAATTACTTGTGCCATTTATATGATATGTTCTATATTATGTTGCCATTTACAGCTAAAATCCAGGTTGATCATTATGAAACGATGTTTAGTTTAGAAACTTACTCTATATTAGGGTTATGTCATAAGGAAGCCATATTGCCATATTTTAAAAAACAAATTTCCAGTCACCTAAAAAATCATCCCAACCGAGACCAATATTCTGCTCCTGAGTGGGGTGTGCTATGTTTTATGTTATACAGAAGTCATAAAACCCACAAACTCATAACCCAGGCCATGAAACAAAGAGACCTTCTTCATCCTATGTTTTATTTTAAACACTGCCAACCCCCAAACAAAACGAGCTCATGATGCAAATTCCAGTGTCTCAGGGACATCGAACCCATTCTGATCCAGGCATTCTTATCCTCCAGCTCCCAGAGGGCTTCCCACTCTTGTACATGATCCCTTTGCCTTCCTCGTGTTTCCCAGAATCCACCAGGCAAGGAAAGGGGAAGGTGAACTGTCTCTGAATCCTCTACTTCCTGGGCTTCTGCTGCTTCCATTTTCTGCTCTGCTCTGATTGACACCAGTGTTTCATTCAGCCACTTTACATTTTTCAAACCCCTCAACTCACACTCTCAGCGTGTGTAAGGATATGGACTTCATTAAGAATCCCAGGGCAAGACTGGATGGACCGGTCTCAGGATTTTTTTACTTTGTTCTCTGTCTTCTTCCCTCATGCTCAGGACCAGCCTTCATCTCTTCTCCTTCTTCTGGGAGGTGAAACCAATCTATTTTTCCCCTGGTTTCATGCAGGTGCTGCTTCTCTGATGTCTCAACTATTTCTCACCTCCTCAGGGACAATCCAAGTGCAAAGTTCCTCAAAAAAGATGCTAAGAAGAAGCCTGGTGACAGCTACCAACATACTCCAACCCTGTTACATAATAAAGAATATTTATTCACAGTCTGGTGGTTTTTCCAGAGCAACTGTAAATTTTATGCCATATTATTATTTTTAGTAAATATGATTCATTCTACATATTAAAAATAACTAAATGTTATTCTGTAACATTCTATAAATATGTGATGCAAAATTAAGTGATTTATAATCACATATATAAACATATATGCGTATATAACTTCAAAAATCTGAAAGCATAGTTCATTCGATTATGCATTCAGTTTTTGTTATTTGGAAAACATGGTCATTGTGCCGGTAGGAACCATGCCTTGAAAATGTGTGGGAAACAGATCAGAAGCTATAGGATTATATATGCCCATCTCAGTTTTTGCAGAGAGAAACTAGGGAGATGGAGATGGTGTTTCTACCACCAGAAGCCATAGCAAGCCTGGTCTCCAGATGGACACCCAGCTAGAGCTACAGAGCCAATGCCAACAGTCCCCAATTTATGATGGTTCCACCTAATGACTTTTCAACTTTCTGATGGTGCAGAAGCATACCAGTACAAAGTCCCACCCCATTTGTCACTGTCAGTACAGTGCTCAATCTCAGAAGATGTATTACCAAATACCAGATGTATTTGTACCAGATACTGTATTACCAAATATCATATCCGTATTACCAAATAGGCTGATGTCAGATAATTTTCCCAACTTCAGGCTAATGTAAGGTTCCTGAGCACTTCCAAGTTGGGCTCAGTTAAGCACGACGTTTGAAAGGCAAGGTATATTAAATGCATTTCCAATTTAGTATTTTCAGCTTACGATGGGGTTTATCAGGATGTGACTCTGATGTAAGGCGAGGATCGCTTCTGCTGCTTTGGATGCTGCTGAGATCAGCCTTCTCGTGCACTCTTCACAGTTCGGAAGACACAGCACACATCTCACACACGAAGGTACAGAAGGGTCTTGGAAAGACTTGCAAAGATGCTTCTTGACAATTTTTGGAATGGCGGTGAAGTTCACGGGGTCTAGAGTGAGAGGGGAAAGGTGTCAGTGCTGATTTTAGCATTTAAGGGATGCATCCAACTTCGGGGAAGTTTGTTGACTTCCGTGAGCCCCGGTCCTCCTATCCAAGGAACGACAACAGCATCTCCCTTCTCTGCTCATTGTGGGTTTAACAGTACACGCGAAGCTCCTGGAAGAATGTTTTGACAATAATAAGCACCCATTGAAATCCAATGGTTGGAGCTATTTTCAGACTCAAAGGATGGGAATATTTTAAAAGGCAACATCTGAAAATATTTTTTGGTCTCTCACAGTCAAGTATAGATAAGATTCTATGTGGCAACATCTATTTGATTAACATTTTATCATTCCTTTGATATTTCATTTATTACTTTCTGCCCACAGCATAAGGAGCTACAGGATTCCCGAATGCCTTGGGCTCCAAGGGGTTCGGAGGTCTCTGCCCCAGTCCTCCCCATTCCTTTCCAGATGTCCTGCACCTGAGGAGGACAGGTCACCTGCAGCCACAGCACAACCCAGGTTCTGGGTGAAGGACATGGGTCCTCTGGTCATCAAGGGGTTCAGATTGGAGGGTTTGCTGTGACATTCACATGGAACCTCAGGATTCAAATTAAGTGTCACCTCGGAGCAATTTTTCAGCATCTTTTTTCCCTGACTGATAACATACTGTATTCAGAACAAACCAATCTTTCGCACTGATTTTGACAAGAGGTGGCTCATTCAGCCCTATAAAATGAATTATTCTTTGATGAGCTATTGTGATAGTGTACCTTGTAGTTGGGATTATATTTGTATAGCCTTGTTTATAATTGATATTACAAAGTTCTTGATGTTAATTATAAAATATAACTCACAATGGACAGCAAAATGCAAATAGATAAAAATGACCAAACCAACCAAAGAAAATCACCATTCATTTTGGTACAAGATTTATGTCTTCTACCATCAGCATTCACAAATACAGACTCTCACAAACATGAAATTATATAAAAGTAATAATTTGTCACTGAATCTCTTATTTAGCACGCTTCCATGATCTCAAGTGGGGCTGTACGTTATTTGCTACATATTATGAGTGATAAAAACAAATCCCTTCTTGAACACTTAAATTTCTTTCCACATAGGATTATAAAAACTGCTAACATATTACTTTGAATGTAGTTACCAAAGTAAAAGAACAGACTGACAATTATAAACATTTATATGTTGAGGTTTGCCCCTAAAATTATACACATGGGTGTGTCTCTTGCTTGAAGTGAGAAGTGATTTATACAGGTCCAATTGAGTCACACATTTAATTATATAAACAGTACACATGACACCCTTAAGCTTTGTCAACGCTCTGTAGTTAGGTTGTTCCTTTCCAGAGTTTAAAAATGGAGCATTTGGGAAGTTTCACTGAAGTCTGTAATAATCTGACTCCACAACTCCCTCCCCACAACATTAAAGCATCTTCAGGCTTTTTTTTTTTTTTTTTTTTTTTGCTCTAATAAACAACCATCTGAAAGGTGCCAAGCTCATGGACCTCCTCTAACACCAACATTTCCCATGAAATTCTTTTTTTATTTTATTTTAGTTGCAGATGGACACAATACCCTTATTTAATTTATTTATTTATTTTTATGTGTTGCTGAGGATCGAACCCAAGTGCTTCACAATGACCTAGGCAAGTGCTCTCCCACTGAGCCACAACCCTGGCCCCCAGCATGAAACTCTTAATCAAAACCTTAACAGTGACCAGAGAAGTTGCTGGAATGTCTATGATGAAAAGGGTTGGATGTATAAAGGAATTTATTCTCAGCTCTGTGTGTGCATACACACGCATGCACACACAGAAATATAGGCACACACACACCACACAAAATCCCAAACCTTTAGCCAGTTTCTTCATTATTCTGACAATTGTTTATTGGGAGCTTCAACTAAACTCATTGAAGGCATATAGCCTAGAACAACAATTTCTGTTTTGTTTTTTTTTTAGACTCAACTAATAATAGCTTATATTCAGTGTGGTAACTTCACCCGAAGGATCCCCAAGCACTTGGCAGAATATATACATAGAATTAGCATCACTCACCCAGCAGAGAGAGGCATGTGGGATCCAATAGCCATTCTTCACCTGCCATGTTACGAAGCCCAGCACAGTAGGATTTAAGAGCATGATCAAAGAGTAACTTTTCTAATCGAATCTCCTGGGAACATAGGGTGACAGTATAATTATCCCGGTTAGAATTTAACCAGCCACAGAATTAATACTACCACTACTCTTATAGGAAACAAAGGGACAGGAGGGGACTCGAAGGTCTTTAATGGCCAAAAGAGGTCAAGCCCTCAGTTTTATATTTCACCCCAGAGACACATGAAATATTTCCCCCACGACCAGGAGGCTGTCCGAAGCTGTCCCTTCTATTTTTTTTTTTAACTAGACTGAAGAAAATCGTCATTATTTTAATAGCCTTTCTGTTGCTAAGGTTACCTGGAGACCCCAAAGCCTAAGGCCTGTGAAGGTAATCACGGAGGAAGACAGCTTGGACCCCTGCCATGGGGTCATGGAAAGAGCCCATGGGAAGCATTGGTCTGTAGAAGGGCCACCATGCTTGAAGCAGAAAGACATACAGGATAAAAGAGTGTCCTTGGAAGGTGAGGATGTGACTCGTGAGGTTGCTTTGTCATCAACTAAAACCCTTGGCAGGGGGAGCCTTGGTGTTTTGTGAGGAGATGGTCCCCCAAGATAGCCTTAGTCTCACTCTCAGCAGCAGCAGTAACTGGGGGGCAGAGCAGGAACTTCTCTGTGCTCTGAACATGCTTGTGTTTTAGACACTCCCCCATCTCAGGATCCATCAAGTCCCTGCGAGGGTCTGAGGGCCAGAGAAGCTATGAAGGCAGCCTGATGCCTCCCTCAGAGGAGCAGCTCCAGGCCCACAGGAAATGCCCTGCTAGAGCTATTTTGTAAGCTACTTTATGCAAGTTGATCAAAAGTTTTCAAGTATGTGCACATCCCTAATTAGTAGCATAGAGGGTACTTCCACCAAGATGCAGGAGGCACCCATGCCCTCAAGAGAAGCAGGCTAGATCTGGGCATTTTCTTCCTTTATGCTGGGAAGGTTTGAAGAATAATTTTACAATTAGATAACATTAAGGATGATGAAAGCCAGAGAGCGGAAAGCAGCCAGAATTAATTACTTACTTGAGGGTCTGCTCAGGCCTCTTTGGCAGTGTTCATGCTGGTTTTATGATGGCAGATTAACCCGTGGTGTCCAGCTTGGAGAGAGCGCAGGGCTGCTGGAGGCTCCAAGACCCTGGGGTGGAGGGTCCAAGGCCCCCATCAACCCTCCTCCTCCTCCCAGGCCCCCCACAGAGCTTCCTCTCTGCGTCGTTTTTACCCTCTCACTAACTTCATGTATTTGGTTGAAAAGTGGACGTGAATTTCTAGAAATGAGACTCCCTTTGAAGAATAGCGTGGTTCTACCGTCTAGCTCTCCATCCCTCCGCAGTTTCCGGAAGCCAGTTCACATGTCTACTTACAGTGGATGCTGAGTGTCAGAGTAAATGAATGAATGACATAGCACCATCAAACTCATGTGACTCCTTTTCCCCAACATGGATTTAACCAATGTTGATTAAATGCTTTACTATAGACACAGGGACCCAATAGGAGAAATAGAAAGAAGTGTAAGACATGAAAACGCAGGAACATGAATTCAAACAAGAACAAGTTTATCTATTCTCTTTCAGAAAATAAATGCCATGCCTTCAAAAAATAGCGTAAAACTGTACACCATATTGAGAAATTCTGTTCAAAGAATAAATACTTCTATACAGTCAAGGTAGAAAGTAATTATTTAGAGAAACACAGGAGAATAATTGCTTCAGTGCCGTGTTTGGTATAAAAGTCATTTTGGGATTAAATCAATCCAAGAAGACTAACTGTGTTCTAACAATGCCAGGACACTAATGAAATTTCTAGCATCCTCATGAGTTGGGTCAGAAGCAGCATTAACCATATTCAAATAAAAAGAAGCTGAGATAAGTGCCATTTATTTTCACAACAAATCTGAAGCTGCTTAAATTAAAAGCAAGTATACAATAAAACCATAATTATTTAATAGACTAACAGGAAAGCACACAGTAACACATACATCAGAAACCTAAAAAACATGATTTCTGTGATTAAGCATTAAATAAAGCACTTGATTCTCTCTGTCCAAAGCAAAACTGGAAATGTGATAAGAATACAATTCCCATTTCCTGATAGACTGTCTCATGCTCATTATTTAGGTATGATAAAATTTCCTTCTATAAGGAACTGTATTTGAACACCATAAGGGATTTAATTTCAACAATTTTTAAAGTGTGTAGCAATTTTCATATAATTTTTCCTACATCAAGTCATAATAAACATTTGGAAAGAGGCAATAATTCACTAACAATGGGTAAAACATATAAACAGAGATTTTCTCAAAGAACATGAACAAACAGTTAATAAGCTCTTGAGAAGACAGTTGACATCATTAGTGATCAGGGAAGTGCAAATTTAAGCCTCAATTAAATACTGCTAGGCATCCATTCCAAAGGTTAAAATTAAGGACTGAAATTCATAATGTCAACAAGAATGTGGGACACCTTCAATGCAAAATGGTACAGGAACTTTGGAAAACATTTTGACAATTTCTTATAAATTTAAATACCCTTACTATAGGACAGAGAAATTCCATTTCTGGGTATTTACCCAAGAGAAATGCAGATGTAGGTCTATACAAAGATCTATTCATTAATGTTGCTAATAGCTTTGTAATAGAACCCCAAACTGGATAAAACCCAACAGTCCATCAACTGTTAAATAGATAAAAAAAAGGGGTTAAATGTCTATCCAATGGAATATTATTCATAAATGGTTAACAACAATTGTCTCTACCCTTTTGAAGTTTATGTTTGCAAGAGGGAGAGAAGTAAGCAAATAAACATATATGAATAGCAGCAGGTAGTAGACAGTATTATAAAGATGATCGTGGCATGGGAAGTAAAGGGTGCAGGCAGGTAAGACTGAGCATCTTGGGGTGGTTGGTCAGCAACAACCGTGGGAAAATGCTACCGAGCAGGAACATGGAGGAAGAAAAGCAGCAGACTAAGCAATTTTTTGTATGTATCTGGGGAGATTCAAAGGCCCAAAAGAGGGGAGCAATAAGGTGTGCTAGATGAGCAGACAGACCTCCCGTGTACTGAAGCAAGTCAACAGGGGTGCAGGCCAAGATCGGTTGGGCGAGGCAGGGCTTGGTGAGAAATAAAGGATGTCATGGACAGACAGTGATCTTCTCTGTAGCATGTTATAGGTCTCGACTTCCCGATCTTAAATCAATGGCACTAGAACTTATGACAACAACTTACATATAATCACTGTTGCATATCAAGGGCAATGTCCTCTTCACTCTTCCCCCAAAGGAATGAAGCTCACAGGCTGTTTTAGCACCAGATTTCCTAGCTGATTGTTAGTAGTTTGCTATTAACAATCAGCAAGTGGTTAGAAAGCTGCATATATTTTTGAATCTCCAGGAAAACTTTAGAACTGGCTACCACACCTGCAGCAAGTCGGGGATTTTACATATGCTGTGCTGTTGCCGTGGCAACATGGCACCACTCCCTCCAGCAACTGTAAGAGCAAGGTGTTGACATAACAGGCTTTAGTGATTTTACCATCTTCTGGTGGAAGGGGGAGTCCAGGGAGATGTTATCTCAAGTAATTGTCACTTATTCTTGGGAAAACATTCTCAGAGGAATTGTAGTTCCTAAATCAGTCCTTTGTTTTGTCTCACTTAAGGAGCACCATGGCTACTGAGGTTCCCATCCAAGACCTTCCTTGCTTCCTTCCTGCTTTCCTTTCAATTCGTCATTTCCAAGTTATTTATTGGCCATTTACTATGTGCTGGAATAGTGGAAAGTCTAAGTGCTGGAGGTAACCATGGTGGGTAAAGCTGACTCAATCCCTGATTCATGGAGCTCCCATTCCAATAAGGAAGATGGAGAATGAGTATGAATGAATAAATAATCCAGGTGGAAGTAGCAATAAATGCTATGAAAAAAAATATTATTATGTTACCAGAGAGAGAGAGAGAGTGTAGGTCCCTGTGGTTTTAAACGGGATGATCAAGGGAGACTCTGAATCGAAGAAATTAAAGAGGTGAGAAATCTAACCCTGGGACAGGAGAACAAGCACAAGGATTCTGGTGTTCAAACATACTTGGATAACTTAAGAAATATAAAATAGCAAGGGAAATGGAAGTGAGAGGTTCAGTTTAGGTAGGGCCTCGTCATGCATGGAAAGGACACCAAGTGCTATTTTAACATGATCCTAGGGTGTGAGTAGAGGATTGGATTGCTAACTGGGGAATGTTAAGATCTTGTACATATTTTTAAAGCATTACTCTGCCAGTGGAGTAGATACTGTATAATGTAAATATCATCAAGAAGAATTGAACAGGGAGATTAAGAGGTTCTTCTCCATTCTATGTTAGAAATGTTGATGACATAAATTACGTAGAATTTGAACTCAGCCTTGATGGATGGGATGTCCAGACTACATTCACCTGAATGTAGAAATGAGATTGCAATGACTTAAGTATCCAACCTCACAAGGAATTGAATTATTTTTCTATGAAGTTACAAGTCAGAAGCTATACAGTGCAGTATTCAAAGAAGTCACCAAAAACACAGGCTCCTTTTGGTTTCCTATGCCACCAGCCTCATCATGTGCTTCTCATCCTCTTGGTTACAAGATGGCAGATCCACCTCCAGACACAGCAACCATATTCCAGGTGGAAAGAATAAGAAAACAACTGTGAAAAAGGAGTGGTGCTTATTGTATCAGAAAAGCAAAATTTCACAGAGGTCCCAAGGAGCGTTTGCACCTGAACCGCACGTCACTAATCCAGAGGGCAAGAGATTCTGAGGATGGACAGATCTTTAATGTGGTCCATTTGTACTACAGAGAAGGTTGGGACTGAACTGGGAAGGAAGAAGAAAAATAATTGATATTTGATAAGCAACTCCCACGGATGGGGAGGATTTACAGGCAGGAATGGGTAGAAGGCAAATCATGCAAACGAACAAAGAGAGGACACGAATGAAAGATAGACCAAACCACAGATATTTAAAAAAGGAAATGGGATAGTCAGAGAAGTCGCCATCACCCAAGTGGTTCAGATGTAGGGGTGGGACCCTGTTGGAAAAATCAAGAAGGGTGGTTGAAGTCAGACGGTGTGGGAGTTACAGGAATTTGGACTTCGTGCGATAGACAAACTAACAGTACTGAAAATTCAAAAGAATTAAAGGAAAATCAATAAATTGTCAGCACAGTAACAATCTCTAACCTCAGGGTCCTGGTGAAGACACACTGAGATAATCTGGGCAGAGTGCTTAGCCCAGTCCCTGGCTCAGAGGCGCGAGTGTCATTATTACATGATACGCTGAGGAGGAGAAGGAATGCAGGTGGGGAGCCCAATTAGGAGGATTTTGCTAAGCGCAGAGAGGAAAAGCGGGCGGAAGCAAGCCGGATGAAAGGAAGGTTTTCATCATCTTAACAGCAGACATGTAAGAGCCACCAGACGAGTTAAAGAATGTGGCTGCTTCAGGAAGGGAGTGGGGGGACAGAGCCAAGGACGCTGGTTCTGATCACGTTACAGAGAAACGCTGATGTCAGTGTGATGGGAAACTTCATGAAGATATTAACTTGTGTTTTGTTCTAACTTCGGCAGAAATAAGTGAGGGGTGTTTTCCCACCACCATACCAAGAATTCTTTGTGCTCTGAGTCTGGCCTTTCTGAAGTTTCATGGGGGAGGTTCACAGCTTTCTGCTGTAGGGCTAGCAGCACAGATTTAAAACACAAGGCAGCCTCCCACTCGGGCTGTGGCTTGGGGAGGTTAGGCTTAGGTTGGGTGTGGAAGGGGATAAAAGGCCCAGAAGAGGAACAAGGATAAAGGGCTGGTTTCCAAGGCCCACTGGGTGCTGGTGGTTCTCAGAGGGATAGCATCTAGGTCCTCCTCCCAAAGCCCAAAAGCTAAAGGATTTTCTTCTGGGTTGACACAAAATCAGATACCAATATTGCCAAAACTGGGAGGTGGGATTCAGAACACAGAGACCAGACAGCAGGCTTGGTCCTGGCAGAGAGAGGAGCTGCGGGGGGAGCCCCAAGATGACAGATCAGAAAGAGTGTCTAATCCATAGATCTCCTGTGACCCAAGAATGGGGTCAGGTAGCAGTTCTCCAGTTCAGTCCCAGAATTCCAGAGACGTCACATCCTCCAAGTCAGACCCTGGGCGGGGTATTCACTTTACTGACAGCCTCATCTCATTCCCTCTGAAGATGAACAAACCACCTTCACTCATGTATATCTTGGGAGCTTTAGAGCAACCATTTGCCATCTTGGAAGTGTCAAGGAGTCCAACAACAGAGTGCTGAATTTTAAAGGCTGAGTGATTTCCTACCACCGGCAAGACGGAGAAATTAACCATTCTAGCTCCTCACCTGTGACCTCTCCAAACTTTAAAGACAGCAGGGTGAATGGCTGCCAAGCGTCAGGGGCTTGCGGGTCAGGTCTGCTTTAGTCAACGAAAACAGATCCATGTTGGAGAGTCTAGATTTAAAATGTCATTTTAAGGTTTTACGGTCAGACTATAAAACAAAACAGATTTATGATATAAATAAAAGAGAGCTCCTTTCCTTGGAGCCTGATCACAAAAGCCTCCCTTTTTTATCCTGGGTACTTTACTCTTTGGGGCCAATGCCCTTTGTGTGAAAGGAAAGTGTGTCCTCTCTTCCAATGGGGAAAGCGATGGACTGCCTGCTGGCTCCTCTTTTTTCTATGGGGGTCATCTTAATTGGTCCCAAGCTGATTTGGAGAGAGAGAGACTGGGATCCTCACCTGGAGCACTGACTTCCATTATGATTGAAGGGCTAGGAAATGCTTTGGGGAGGGGAAATGCCTCCCCCTCCCGGCAGGGAAGAGCTCCCCTTTAACCCGCTTGCCTGGTGCAAGGAGCAGGCGCTGGAGCGAGGCATTTCTCCTGCAAATCAAAGCACAGGAGCTGCCACCAGCTGCCCCTTCACTTTGCTCAATCCATTTTTGGTTAACTAATTGAATTTTCCTTTTATATCCTCCATCCTCGTTTCAGGCTGGCAGACAGCGGTGCCACTGGCAGCAGACTTCCATGTCTGAATTGGCTGCCAGACCTGCCGCAGTCGACTCCTTCTTGAACTCTCTGTGCGCTAGTTCAGAGAGCACTGTTCTACCATCGTCCCACCATGGCTCTTCCAAATGGCTGGATATAATTGGGTTCAGAGGAGTTCAAAGCCATGCTCCAGCATCCTTGTATCAAAGCTCATTGAGCAACAGGGGAACCGTGCACTGCGATGCAGGCATGGGGTGAGGAGAGTTATTAGTGGAATACATTCAAATCTGTCACGCTAGATTCCTGGGTACACAACTGGTTTTGGGTTCAGCTTTTAAGACTTCAGGTGTGGTCCCCAGGAGATGGCTTCTATAATCGCTGTAAAAATATCTCATTTGTACTAATGCACTTTGCCTATTTCATAGCAGATCCTTTTGAGACTAATTTACATTTTTTTTTAAATGTCAAGGCTTTCTCCAGAGATTGTTCATTCATTATATTTATTTTCTTGGACATGATTTTAACAAACCTTCCCCTGAAGAGCATGTAGCTATTAACTTTACTGAACAGTTGCTCAAGAGAGAGTGAAAGGAAGATGGTCTGAGGGAAAGGACGAGGCCATGGCACCTCCAGGGCCTTCGTCTGCCCCCAAACTCATTTCATTAGATCTTCATTCTTGGACCAAGAGCAGGACGAGTAATGGGAAGGGCCTTCTATCATCCAGTGGGATGGCAGGTTACAGCCAGGGCTAACTGCTGACACCTTCTATACTATTGGGTCATGCTTTGGGACCCCAAGAACAAAAATCGTGTGAAGAGCGTAATATTCAAGGATTCAGGGAAGGAATTGGAGAAACATGAATTATATGCATGCCAGATGGCCACAACTTATACCCTAATTTATTTCTCATCTTTGCAATAATAAGATTCCTAGTACTTACCTGGAGAATGTCTCACCTTCCAGAATGCATGCTGCCCACCTTCAATATTAGCAGTTAAAGTGATTCTAAATATTTCCCATGTTCATGGGAAGACCACCCTCTAGTACTCAACTGACAGAGGTCAACTTCAGTGCCTGGAAGTCAGCCTTCTCTTTTGTGTAACAGAGTTATTGCACAATTCTCCCTTCCTGGAATTAAATTCTGCTCCTAGGACTTTCATCATTTCAGTGTATCATTTAGAGCAAAAGACAGTTACTCACCCCTCACAAAAATAGCTTTTCTACTTAGAAAACCATCCTTTTAAAATATTTTAATATATTTATATATCTTTTTAATATAAATAAATACTTTTTAATATAAATATATTTTTTAGTTGTAGGGGGACACAATACCTTTATTTTATTTTTATGAGGTGCTGAGGATCGAACCCAGGGCTTCATGCATGCTAGGCGAACACACCACCACTGAACCACAAGCCCAACCCAAAACCAAGCATTCTTATCACTTATTCATCACACATACATTCTGCAAATATTTAGCGAGCACTTACAATAGGCCAGATCTGGACTGGGACCTGAGCTACAATGATGGAGATGATGGTGTCCCTATCCTCACAGACCTCAGAATTCAGCTGAGCTATGCTAAGTATCATATCGTATCTCCCTTAATTTGCTCCTCTCAAGATCAAAGGTTTCATGTCCTTCAAAGTTTTCTAAATAAAAAAAGCATCCACCCCACTCCCTCCGCCTGACTTCTCTATCATGAAGGCCATTGACAGGCACGACAGAGAGAACACGATCTTCACATGGTGTCCCATTGTGCGTCTTCTACCATTTGCAGGGCACACTAGTGTCTTCAGATTTCTTTTATGTTCAAGGAAATCCATTTTTTCTTGTACCTAAATACTAGGAAGGGAGGGACATAGGCAGGATAGTGGAATGGCTAAATTTAATGAATACAGTCAATCCCCTTTTGCCAATACCACTACACACAGGCAACAGGGGGGCTACACTCAGGCACCAGGCAGTTTTGGTGAGAGACCTTTCCAGAATATTGCTCCCAGCAGGCCTTCAACAAGCCCACTTTGATCTCCTAGGTAATGCTGGTGATACCTGGAAATGGCAGCAGTTGGTTTTTGTGGATTTTTTTTTTTAATGCACCTAATTGCGAACATGTTTTATTCAAAATTAAGAGCCCTTGACACATTTACCTAAGTGATTTCAAAGCAGACTTAGCAAGAAAGGAAATAATACAAGCCCCCAAAGTGTCTGGAGCTCCCTTCCGTTCACCTTTCTCTAGGGGCCAGCACCCCTGAGCCTCTCAGACACATGATTAACTCCTCCATCTTCAGTCAGGGTTTGTCCTGTTGTCACTTTTGAATGACCTGGAACAGGTCACCTAAAGTAACACTGTCATCAGCATATTTTCCCTCACCCTGATTTATTTTCTTCCAACATTTAAAACTAAAATTATACCATTTAATATATATTTATTTATTGTCCCAGGGCTTTATTTATTTATTGTCTCCTCCAGTGGACCATAAGCTCCAGGAGGCCAATGACTTTGAAGCCCCTGAACTTGCAATACCCAAAATGATGCCTTGGATATGTCAGGCACTACACAGACGTTTGTCAAAGGACTGAATGGATGGACAGACGAATGGATGAACTTGTTAAGTGGAAGAAGAAATCCCTGCACTGTCTGATCCCAGAAAACTTCTAGATGTCCTGCAGAACGCTATGCCTCCCTCATATGTAACCAAAATTTGTGACTGCTGTGCTTCTTCAGATTAGGCAAGATTGCAACAAATCCTTAAGTTTAGCTCCTCTCTCCTTTCTCTCTTCTGCATCCATTTCTCATTTGATAACTCTTCCCAACCTTCTCAGGAGCAAAAAATAAATAAATAAATTCTGCTTTCTGATGTAGAACAAGTAAGCAGTTTCTACCTACTGCCTGCCTCTAAATAGAGTTCAGGTGCTCTTTTGGACATGAAGACCAGTCAAAAGTTGAGCCTCCCCCATCATTTCTCTAGCAGACAGAAGTCCACACATACTTCCCCAAAATTCCTATCATCTGTTATCCAATCAACCACTTGTAGTGGTACTGAAAGGAAGAGGTATTGCAGATGTAGATAAAGCCCTGAGCCAGTTGACCTTAAAATGTGGAGATTATCTGGGGTGTGGGGAGCCTGACCTGATGAGGTGAGTCCTTTCAAATCAGAGTCTTCTCTCTGGTGAGGAGCTGAAGAGGAAGCCAGAGAGTTTCCAGCACAAAGAAGGAGAGATGACACACTGTTGCTGGCTTGCATATGGAATCTCACACTTGACAAGGGGTGCACATAACCTTAGGCTGAGAGAGGGCCACTCACAGCAGATAAGCAAAGTTGCCCATCTACTAAAACTAAACCGAATCTGAGACTTCTCTGCAGCTTCCAGATAAAAGGCCAGCCCAGTCCATGCCCAGATTTCCACCTTCCAAGACCTGCAGCAGAGAACCCGGCTGAGAGCCTCCATGTGGGTGACCAGGCTAGGTGTCTGTGCCAGTAAGTAATACGTCCATGTGGCTTTAAGTTGCTTCATTTGTGGTAATTGTTGCGCAGCAAGAGAAAACGAATACAATCGCCATTGCTTTTGTCATTATGAAATGGCAGGCATTGTGCTGAGCCCTTCACATGAGCATCTCATCTGACCCTGGCACCAGCCACAAGTTGGATGGTACATATACCCTGGGTCTATAGGACATGGAGTGAAGTTGCTGGACTATGGATGATAGACCCAGATATTGTGTGTGTTGCCCATGTGTGCAAATCATGGTAGAATCTTAATTCAAATCCAGGCAGCTTGAGTCCAAGCCAGTCTGGACATTGGCTTCTGCCTCCTTCAATGACCCCACCTGAACTCCCACCCAGGGATTTTCACACACAGCTCTTCCTCTTCCGGTTCTAGCTGGGATTTTTCTTTCCTTCCTCCAATTGGATCATGGCCTTTTCCAGATTAACACTCTTGCCTAGTTTTTTGTTGTTGTTTTGTTTTTGTTTTTGATTTTGTTTTTGTTTTTGTTTTTTTGTTGTTTTTTTTTTTTTTTGGCCAAGAGCTACATCCACAACGAACTGCAAAAAAAATAAAATGTCTGGGTCAGAGTAACTCATGGGCCTTGAGTGACAGAAACGTCTGTCACTCAAGGACCAGCTTTCACCTGCTGCCTCACCAGGGAGGGTCTCCTCCCAAGGATTTGGACATTTGACACATTTCAGTCATATTCAGATCGTGGGCCCACGTGCCTGAGGATTCACTTTCTAGTCTTCAAACTGCAGACCTGACCTCAGGGTGAGTTGTTTGCATAGTAGTCAAAAAGGGAAATGTGTCTCTAGCTGCCTCTTAAGAGAGAGAGGGGAAAAAAAGCCTGTGCGTGTGTGTGTGTGTGTGTGTGTGTGAATTAGGAAGACACTATTGCCTTCTGAAAGCTTCCTTCATCCTGGCTTTCACAAACCACACCTAGCCTTCATGCTTCAATATCTTAACCTAGAGCTAACCAGAAAGGCTAAGTGCAAAGGGAGTTTTAAAAGTACATGCTGCACTATCCCTTGAGAATTCTAAGTCCCTTAGTTTTCAGATAGTGAGTACCCTAAAAAGGAAGATACTCCCAGAAAGTATGCAAGATTTTGAGAGAAATGGCAGCATTTTTCACTGATAAATTTTTAATAGTAAAAATAAAATATCCTGTGACTTCAGATGTTCCTTACCCTTCTTTGATTCAAATAAAGTCAACAAATCACACAGATTCTTGGAAGTAAGATAATGCTACGAGAAGAGAGTGGGCAAATGCACACAGAAGTGGGTTTGGGCAACCTTTTAATAATGGAATTCTGGCCACACCTGCTATGATCAGGCTCCCCATCAGGGTAGACCTGGGGCCAATATGAAGTTGTGTTTATAAAACAGAAAAGTATTTTCCTTTGGACTTTGGTAGAATTACAACAGAATACCATTTACCTTAGGAACATTCCAGACTTAAGTGATCTCTCTCAGCAGGCTTCAAATTTAGGTCTGATCTTCAAGAATTTTTTAAATCCTATAGATGGAGGGACATTTTCTCTGGGCAGAGAGTTCATTTGGGTTACACATAATAACATGGAGTTGATACTGTCACAGGTGTAAGTTTGAATGAAGGATTCTGGGAACACTGTTAGGTCAAGGGGTAATATATGTATAGTGGGGAAAGGTTTGTGACAGAAATCAAGGATAAAAAGACCTCCCAATGGGTCTCTCTAGCCTGAATTTCCAAACTAGAGTGCAGTTGATTTTTTTAAATTCCAAACATGAAGGAGTTTTACAATAGTTTACACAGCCAGTAATTCTTAACCCTCTTAGAACCTATGTTATGTAGAGGAAATTGCTGCATGATGTTCAAGCAGGATTGCCACAACAGAATTGGGTTCAAATTTTGACTTCACCACATTGTGTACATTGGCACAAGTAATTTAACTTTTGTGCATCCACTCCTTTTTCTGACCAGGAAGATAAAAATATTACAAAACTGAAATGAGGTCATGCATATCCACTTAGAAGACACTGAATAACTATTGACTACTGCTCTTATTATTTAAAACGGAACAGTCTCTGACACCAAGAAAATAGAGAATTAGCAAGTGCATGGATCACATTCATGTAACACACTGAAATTGAATAAAAAATTATGAAAAGTCTAATTATAATTAGACTGTGATGAGATGAAGGAAATATGGCAGACAGAAGAGGTCAGAGGAATGAGAAAGTGTGGAAAAAATTCACCTTCAGAGTCTCCATTGAGGTCAAGATTCCCCTTTCCTGATTTCTAACACACAGGAAATATAGCTGCAGGATCAGCATCCTTCTTCCAAGTTATGAGCATGGCTGGTCAGGAGAAGCCACGAGTCACCCAAACTAGTACCATGTGCTGTGCCATTGAACTCCAGCCCCTGTTGGCAACTAGATAAAGCTCCCATCCCTTTTCTCCAGAACTAGGAGCCAGGTAGGAATCTCAGGGGTAACACCTACACCAGAGACCCCTTAAAGACTATATTAAGAACAGAAACACAGATCTGGAATAGTTTCCAGTTCATCCAGGCAATAACAGTAAGAGAAAAATGAAAGTCGAAAACCAAAAGGCAACAAGAACCAGGAAAATGTACGTTGCAAGATTAGGAACGCAGAACGTGAAAACTTAAGGTACACACAGAAAAAGAAATGCTAAATGAGTTAACAGAAGACAAGGCTAACTTTAGCACTCCAGTCTCAAGAGATGAACAAGAACCAGAGGTGGAGAAAGCTAGGTTGTCCAAAGTTAGCAGTCCCAGATGTAGTGAATAAAAACACATGACTCAGTTAGATGAATCTCAGATAAACAAAAAATATTTTTTAATCTCAATATGTCCTGTGCAATGTTTAGGAAGTATTTATACTGGAAAGATATCCATAGTATACCTGAAAGTCAACTTAGATGGATAGCTTCTATTTTACCAGCAACACTATCTGGTTAATTCACTAGCCATTTGGTAGTTTGTGGCAACACAAGATCACTATCAATGAGATGTTAGAAAATACAGTGGATGGGAGGGGGTTGCAGTAATGAAGAATGAAGTGAGGTCCACAGTGGTTGGAGATGCCAAGAGCAAACACCTGGGTCAGAGCTGTGGATGTGCAGTGAAAACGAAGACCCAGGAAAGGAAGCTAGAGAGCTGGAAATGTTTTCTACCACAAAGTGCCAGGAGGATGCTCCATCCTAAAGCCAGTCAGAGGGTTTTATTGTCTGGGGTCCCTCTGGAAGTTCTGGAACTTCCTACCTTGATTCTCAGCAATCCTCATCATCCTTCTCCTCCTGTGATATTTAGATGGTTATCCTAATCAGTAAGCTTTGGTGCATCCTCCTCCACAGCCAGCCTTTCTTGATATGGATAGACTAGGTCACGATCTATGCACTGATTCAATAAATATACACAGAGTGCCTGCTGCGCATCAGGCAGCGCTCTGAGTGCGGATATGCTTATCAGATGCGTTTTGGAGCAGCCCGCCTGCACCAAATACACTAAAATGCTTCTTAAAATGCAGATTCCTGGGCCCCACACCAGTCATAAGAACCTGTAAGGAGCCAAGCACAATGGCACAGGCCTGTAAGGCCAACAGCTCAGGAGGCTGAGGCAGGAGAATCTACAGTTTGAGGCTAGCCTCAGCAACTAAGTGAGACCCTGTCTCAAAATCAAAAACAAAAATTGCTGGTGATGTAGCTCAGTAGTAGAGTGCCCCTGGGTTCAATTCCCAGGACTGGGGAAAAAAAAAAAAAAAAGAATCTATAAGGGAATCTGAACATCTGCATTTTCCTGAGTGCTTCAGATCATCCCTAGATTTTAGAATCACTGATCTATCAACTGTGTAATACGAGTAGGTCTGTCAGCGCCTTTGACTTATGAGAAGTAAGTAGGAGAAAAGCAATATGCAGACTGCGACATGTGGCACATTAAATATGGTTAGGCTGGTACCAGTGAAGTTAAAGGACTTGCCTAAGCCACATGGCTAGTCACGGTCTCAGATGGGGTGTGCATCAGTGTTCTATTTCAAATGCAGTTCTTATTCCACTGTAACTTGATAATCCCAGACCCTCTGCCCCCAAACCTGAGTTTATCTGTCACACAAATGTTTGTTTGTGGACATGGGTTTGCTCCACCTACGTGTGCACATGTGCACATGTCAGTCAGTGCCAGGCACCTGCAGGGACTTAGCAAAGATCCTATGACAAAGCAGCCTTATGATGATGGGGCTCAGCCCTGCCAGCAGGAAAGAGCATGGGTCCCTCCCACGCTGATCAAGGTCGATTAGCATGGATGCTTTATTCTCAATCTGCTGTGAGCTTGATTCGATGCCGGGATGCACCTTTATTTTAGGCTCATGAGACCTAGCTGCCAACAGAAGGTGCTCTTGATTCACAGAGGAGCTCTGCTTGGAAGGCTGTGGCACAATTCCACTCTGACACACCTCGCCACTGCACACAGAAGGAAAATCCTGCTCCATTCAACAGCACCCGCGCTGGGAGCGGCTCTGGGCTCTTCACCGGCAACATTTGCTTATTCCTATCAAATCGGAAGCCAGGAGAGGGCTTTATTCCCATTTTATAGGTAGAAAAATCAGAGCAGAGAATTGAACAGTGAGGTTTCTTCTGAGGCACTAGAGATGAACATTAGTCCCAACTGAGAGCAAATTCCCACCTCCTGGCTAACTCCAGAGTGGAATTCTTGGAATTCATGGGATTCCTTCCTCATTGCCCTCTTTCTCCTTCCTTATGTGAAGCACATGGGACCCTCTCCTAACTTTCCCACTTGATCTCTCAAATCAAGGATGGCAGCAGAATGGAAACCAGAAACGAAAACATTCAGAAGGAAGTTAGAAAGAAGAATGATCTAATATCTATTTAGTGCTCTGTGACTTTCAAGGGCCAAGTAGAAAGACAACCCCTGGTTCAACTAATCTCTACAATAATCTTACCCAATAAATATCTCCAGGATCATCTGTCCCATTTCATCCAAGAGGAGAGGCAAGCCCTTGAGATCCAGCCGGTGTGAAGGGCCCAAACCCCTTCTTGATCCCAGAGTTCCCATCCTGGAATAAGCTTCCCAGTGGATCTGGAGAGCATTCTCAGGTGGGAGGGTCCTTGTCTCTTAGTTGCTCCATCACATGAATATGATGCTCTTTTGCAAAACAGCGTTTGCCCCCCACCCCCACTGCAGACGCTTAGCAGGGCCGCACATTTTTCAGTTTAAATTCCCAAATTCCCCCAGTCTGACAGCTACAAAAAAAGTAAAAGAGTTATAGTTGAACAGGACCATGAAACACAGCCTATCAAAGATGCCTAGATTATTATAAACCTAGATTATTATAGCTTCCTCAGGTTTTTTATAAGTAGAGCGTTTTTAACTCATGAGAAATATTCTTATATATACATATATATATTTATAGACACTCCCTTATAATAAACACAGAAGCAAGCACACTGTTCCCAGAATCTTTGGCTTGGCTAAAATATGATGATATTCTTAGTTCTTAGTATGGGGGGTGGAAAAAGCCTCTGAACACTCCGGGCTTTTTATAGCTCCGGCTCCTGGGCAGCATTCCCTTCAGTAGCAGCCCCGGATAGCAAAGGAGCCAAATAACGCTAATGGGGCAAACAGAATGTAATTGCTTATGTGTGCTGGTTATATCCTGAAACAAATTGTTTCTTAATGCTGAGGTCAGACAGGGTTTAATTAGGAGAAATACAATTGGTGTAAAATTCTGCAGCAGGCTGCTTGTTTGGTGTCATGCCAAGTCAACATCTAGTCTCTCCAAATGGAAATTTTCATTAGAGGCCATTGGCAGCCCTAGTTAGGCTGAGTTTCAACTTTTCCAAGTCTCCTGGTAGTGCAAACCTGAAACTCAGCATATCCACTGCCTAATAAAGGGCCGTCCCCCTTGCATCCACAAACATGTGAACATGTGCACGTTGTCTCTCTCTGTTTTTCACATACCCAGCTGCCCCAGTCTCCCCACTAGCCAAGCACACATTTCCCACGGGAGCTGGATGAACTGAAGCAATGTTCTGCTTTTTTTTTTTTTTTTTTTTTTTGACCATTCCTCCTCCTCCCCTGTTCCCACGTTAATTATACTTAATCTTGGATCAGCATATTATTGCTTCAAAAACATTTTCATATACATCAATTCATCCAATCTTACCAACAAACAGAGCAGCAGTGGTTTTTATATTTATGAGTAGCAGACTCATCGAAGGTCACATCTAGGATTGGCTAAGAATAGATCTCAGGCCTCCGGATGGTTGGCCCTGGGTGTGACCTGAACCACAGAACCTAGGGCTTACACACGCTGCCTGGAAAATCTGTACTGGTGCATGTCAATGAAACCCAGGCAAACTCATCTCTGTTTCTCCTTTCCTTTTTGCTCCATTTTAGGCTGTATCTATGAAGAAGCAAGAGTGAATGGTGCTATTATTCAAAGCTGCACAAATTTCCCCAAGATTTTGCAAACATTCTTTATTAGATGTGACCCTTTCCTTTGTTGTCCCTCGTTTTATGCATGTCTTCTCATACACTCAAAGATCTCGATTAATGCCTTCGGCAGTAATACTGCTATTTACATTAATTTTAAGAGCCTAGATCTTCACACCTTCAAGGATAAGCTTTTATCAGTGTTTCTAATATAAATCTTGTGTCTCAAAAGTGTTTAATTTATTTGGAATATTCTGCTTTCAGGCTGTGGTTGTTTCTCCCTCTCTCTCCCTGTCTTCTTTCTTCTTTCCAGCTGAAAGCAGTTTTCATTACAGTGACAAAGACCCCACTATGTTAAAGAAAATTGCACAGAGAGACCCCAAAAATCCATCTACCCAACAAAAATCTAAGTCATTTCCCCCTGCAGTATCGTATCAGCAGTAACCGTCATGGGTTTAAAGACATATGGGACCAAGTTTTCATTTTTATATGTGATTCTGATTTGCAGAGACCCGGGTTTCTTGTGAACTGAGCTACATTTCATTTTGGTGCTGGGCCTCTGGGCCCGTGGTAATGTGCCCGGTTAGGGTCAAGGGAAAGCTCTGCACAGGGCAGGCAATTATTAAGCAATCCCTGGTCCTCAGCCCCGCTGAGCGGGAAGGTCATGGGGATCTCACTGGAAGGGGGGGTCGGGGATTTCCCAGCTGCCCAGGACTCTGTTGCAGTGTTTGTTAGGTTAGAGATGGAGAGTTACCAAAACTCTTGCCATGGAGGTCTGGTGCAGATTCCTTGCAACTCTGCCTTCCCACAAACTGACAAACCACTAGAGTTACTGTCAGCTTTAGACCACACTCTACATCAACCTTACACCAGAGATGCAAAGCACTCTTAAGTTTGCATCTACAGGATAGAATTTTCTAGTATTTAAAAATGTTCCTGTGTTACCAGTTGAGCCTTCTATGAGCTTGACCTGAAATGCTACATTTGTTCCAGCGCAATTGATACACTAGGGAACAAATAGAGCTCCAATGTGAATTTTGCATTTGCTGATGCTCAATTTTGTCTCTGAGAAAGGGAAAGTTGCATGCAGTTGAGCTGAGTAGCATAAGAATACACATGCTGGGCCCACCTGTAATCCCAGTGGCTCGGGAGGCTGAGGCAGGAGAATCTCAAGTTCAAAGCCAGCCTCAGCAACTTAGCAAAGACGTAAGCAATTCAGTGAGACCCTGTTTCTAAATAAATTACCAAAAAAGACTTGGGATGTGGCTCAGCGGTTAAGCACCCCTGGGTTCAACCTCTGATACCAAAAAAAGAAAAAGAGAGAGAGAGAGAGAAAGAGAGAATACACATGTATACTCCTCACATTTGCAAACTTTATTATTTAGAAAAAAACACAAAAGCAGGACAGAGAAAATAAACAGACACTCATTCCACATCCCAAACTTTTCTGTGTGTCCTGGTTTAAGATGCCAAGCAATGCATGCAATGAAGAAAGCACTCTGTTCAAAGACCTTCAGTGGAAATTGCTACATCCAGCAGTGGTTCCTTTGATGCTGGTGATGGCTGGTTTGGTGGTTTCAAAAACACTGCTACAATTTCAAATCCATAAAAGAATTTCCAGCAGTGACACGGAAGTTAATTAAAGAAGAAGGACATACACAGCATCAAATTTCCAATTTTGATGAAACAGGTATGTGTTATAAAGGCATGCCTTGAAGGACTTTCATCTCAAAGGCAGAAAAATATGCCCCAGGATTTAAGGTTGCAATAGATGGCTTAACTGGGATGTTCCCTGCCAATGCTGAGCATAGAACAATGAACCACACCCAGGCACATCTGGTCCTACAATTTTCCAACCAATTTCAGATAATCCCCCTCTACCGCTTCACAAGAACTCACAGAAGCAGTCCTTCGGAAGCCCACTTCCACAGGCAAACTACCAGTTCTTTCCAGGGCAAAGTCCCATATTTATTATAGTCTGTATTATGCATACCATAAGCATTTAACACGAGCAAAATCATGCTTTGAGTTTTGACGTATCCATGAAAACATCTCTGAGTGTTATGCTTTCCATAAGCCCTGTGGTTTTTATTGAGCAGTTTTGCATCATGCACTGATTTTTTCAGGATACATATGTTCATTAGAGCAAAACTGACTAGACTTGATTATTATCTGGGGATGGCCATTGTCTTCAAATATGTGGAATACCATAGATTGAGGATTTTACATCTGACTTTCTCCGAACTAAATTCCTAATTATTTCCCCATAATTTGTGACACTCACAATTCTTGTCACCTGTGTTAATTGGTGTCTCCATCCTTCCATTTTCTCAGCCTAAAAACCCAGAGGTTATCCTCCTCTCGTCTTCACCTGACCCCACGTCCCGATGGCTATCTTCAGAACATATCTACCTGCCAACATCCCCATGGGTCCCTAGTGACAGGATTACTCCGGTGGCCTCTAAACTCATCCTCTTCCTCCTCTTGTCCTCCACCAAGACTATTTTATACCCAGGAGGCAAAGTGCTCCTATAACCGATCATAGCACTTCTCTACACCCCTCCAGTAACTTCCCACCAACCGTAAGAATGAGACAGGGACTCAGCCTGCCCTGCCCTCTACCCAGGTACCCACCACTCCTCCTCTGGCTCAGGCCACCCAGCTGCACTATGGGGCCCTGGCCATCCCTCACACATGCCAGGTATTTTCTTTCCTCCCAAAGGTTCTGCTTGAGCTGCGCCCTGCCCAACGTGGGATTCACCCAGGCACCTGCATGGCTGGCTTCCTCTGTCACTTGTCCCTGGTCTTTGCTTACATGTCCCCTTCTTAGCACACTATTTGAATTTAAACACCTTCCTCAGTTCTGCAAATCCCCTTCCCTGCCTTATTTTTCTCAATAGCGTTATAATTCATCTTCCCACGTGTTTCTTGTTTTGTTTACCAGCTTCCTCCCCTGGAATATGAGTTCCTTGAAGACATGATTTCTTTTCCTTTTCTATTCATTGTTATATCCCAGGCTCCTTGGACAATGCCTGAAACGAAGCTTATACTCAATAAATATTTGTTGAATGAATAAAGTAAGGGTTTGGTTTCTCTGTGTGAGGTGAAACAGAGGAATAAGAAGTTACAGGAAGCTCCATTTAAGAAATAGCCATCCAGCCATGCAAAGTGTTTTGGGAGACAGAAAAGTTCTCTGTTTTTGTCTGGGGGGAGGAAAGTTGCCAGACTACAAATGGGTGTTGTGGTGGGGGAACTGGCACATGGTGGAGCACCCAAGAATGGATAACACGGAAGGTGGCTTCCTCCAATGTTAGATTTCTCACCATTTGCATTCATTTCTCAGAAGGGGCTAGAATGAGCCTCATCTTCCTTTGATCACTTAGTAGGACAGGTAAGAGGCTATGTCGTGATGAAAGTGTCCTCTGCCACACGAGCTATGACTTACCTATCCCCCTGCTTCAAAGGATGTGGGAACCATCAACTAAGATACTTTGAAAGCACTTTGGAGGAGTAACACACTCAGCAGAAATGGAACATAGATACGGCAGGAAAACCCCTCTCCAAAGCGCCCCCTGCTTAACATCTTTTAAAAAGCACACAACTTCTTTACAGCAATACCACAGAATGAGGTCTCCGTTTATGAGGCACCAGGGCACAGTTGCATGTTTTCCTGCCAAAGCTGTGCTGAAAACAAAGATACTCACTTGTTCCCTGGGCTGAGGAAAGGGTACAATGGCAGTTTGTTGCAGTTGTCATAAACACTGTGACAGCTGACTTAAGATTAATACCAATATTCTATCTGTATCAGAAGATAGACACAACTCTCAGGCACAACTGAGCAGCCCGAGGTACAGAAAAGCCCCAAGCCTCCAGCTGTCTTCCCTGGGGTGGGTTCTACCAGGGAAGGGGCTCCAAGGAAGAAACTGCACACAGATACTTGGGGGTCCTGGGAACTTTCACCCTCACTTTCCTAATTTTCTAAGATACAGAGAGCGCATCTTCTGACAGACTGCAGGTTGTGGGATGGCCAGCCTGGGGTGGGGGGGCTGCCCAGACACTCGCTCTTGGCTGGAAGAGGACATAGGTTTCCCTCTTAAAGATGATAAAAAAACAACGAGAGAGGGTCTTGTCATGGCGCTGTTCATTACCAGCCAGCATGGACAAACCAAGGCATCCAGCCAAAGGTGCAGAGGAGGAGGAGGGCCTTTCCTCTTGCATGAGCAGAACATGGAGACCCACCAGAGACCACAGGAACTGGACTCTGAGGGCAGTCTGCTGGTCATCCCTGGGCCAGTGGCTGAGGACCTAGTGTCCTTCAAAAGCCTTCCAGCAAGTGATGAGAAAATCCCCAAGAAGCCTGGTGAGCCAAGGAGCCCTGAGTGCCTCCTATTTGCATGCAGTTCAGGGGAAGGAGAAGCTGTTAAAGGCAAAGATTTTAGCTGCACTGGGAGCTTTGGCCTTTTCAGTGGAGGGACCCAAGAGACTGCCTGTCAAACAGAAGTCTGCTGCTGGAACTACCTAGCTGAGAAAGGTAGGGGAGTCAGGAGGGGCTGAGGCGGAGAAAGGGGGAGTCACAGGCAGGTCTGACTCACCTCCACTAAAATACAGAAAGAGGGAAGGCGGATGAGGGCAGAGAGGGAAGGAAGAAAGGAATTCAGGGGTTCTGTGTCTCCAAAAGCATTTCCCTCTGGGCAGCATGCTGTGGAGATGCAGATATATTTTTAAAATTCATTAATTCAGTTTTACAAATAAGAAAGTGGGTTTCTTTCATTTCCCCGGATTCCATCTTTCTTGTTCTCCATTCTCCCTGATTCTCTCCATGTTGATTCCCACTGCGAGGCGAGTGTGGAGCCACAGAGCTCAGAAATGGTGGGTTATGCTGCTACTTCTTTGCTCTCTCTCCTTTTTAAAAATCGCGTCAAAGCCCCTTTCCTTCAGTAATCCTTGATATTCCCTCAGGAGCTGAGTTAAGATTTAATTGTGAAATTTGCATAGTAACTCAGCAAATAAATTCTCCCGTCTCTCACAGACCTTTCACTGCAGAGGGCCGTTTTAGTTATAAATCACTTATTTCGAGATCTCAACTGCATCAGCATTTTGTGCCCCTGAGGAACGTGGAAACAGGGAAAAAAATCCAATGACATGCAGAGTTAGCGTTTGGCTTTCATTTCTTGGTGTAGGGCAGCAGGAGGCAGAGCTGGATGGGGACAGACTAACAAGTGCCATCTTTGGACCTGCGGCTCCTCCAAGGAAAACCTGTGTGGGACCAGCCTGGCTCTCCCAGCCCACGGCATGCTGGGAAACCCAGAGATCCGCAGAAAGGGCTCCAGGGTGGGACAGAGAGCTTGTTCCCTGCTGTTGACCCCTGCTGAAATCACAAACAGCCAGATGACCCTGGTCAAATGTGTGGGGCTGGATCTGCACGTGCTCCTCTAGGGAGGGTGGTGAAGGCCACCAAGGACAGTGTGTCCCCAGTGTCGCCTTAGTCCAGCTGGAGGTCTAGGCTTGCATTTGGAACTCACTCTAGCAATGAGGTTTGTTTTGTTTTGTTTTCTTCCCTCTTTCCCTGGGCTGAAAATACTCTCAATTCTGGATCATTTCAGAATGTTCCAGAATGTAAATATGGTTGTTTGGTTGAATCAAATAAAAACAATTTCACCAGAGCCCAGAAATCTCTTTCTATAGCATCTTTGCCTGTTTTAAGTTGGCATCAGAGCGAGCTTCCACTGTCTGGCGTGTATCAAACACAAGCAGGCTTTGGGTTATCAAGGGCGGTCGCAGCGCAAGGCTGAGCTATAACAATGGAGAAGGAAAACAGAGGGAGAATGCAAGAAAGTCTAAGAAGGGGAGGGAAAAGTACCTTTGATTATTCACCCTGGGAATCCAAACTCTCTGCCCAGAAATAATAAATATGGGTAGTCTGAATGGAAGTGGCTCTAGACCTGACTAGTATCTCTTTGGTTCCTTAAAATTTGGCATCTCTGGGAAGGAAAAGCTAGCAATCCTCTTGAGACACGATCTTACCTGGATTATCAGGGGTTAAACTCTTAATCAACCCAGGTGTGATCATCTCCCTTTAAAGTATATTGCTACTCTTTAAGAAAAAAAATTTAAAAAGAGCAAACAGGAATTTTATGCAGATATCTTACATTCACCTAAAAACTTGAAGATCGCTGATCAAACGCAAGCCCGGTAGTCATATTTCCTTCAAACAACTGACTTCAGTTCCTTATTTATTCTGTAGCTGATCAAAACATGGTGCCCTAATTTTCAAGTTATGCTTGTCAGCCCCAGGAGATCTGTGAAAATTTGAATTCCATAGATGAATCAACAAGTCGACGTATCTCTGCAAATGCATATCTTCCCACTGACATGCACCAAGTGGTCCTTCAGTATAAGAGTTTCCTTTCCGTCTCCAATTTGAGTCAGTGAAGGATTCAATCTAAGCCCCTTTTTTTCTTCTGACTCTATAATCATATTAATAATAGTGTTCCCCAAGAAAATGTTATCACAGGAAATTATAATGAACATAATGTAGCTGGTTAGATAAACAATACCTGTTTTAAACCAACATCTGACTTATGATTGAATACTAGTAATGTTACATTAAAATTAGGAATAATAAAGGTAATCTACTCCACACTGTTAATAATTATTGTTTTGGAAATTATAGCTAAAATAATGAAATAGGAAAACTCAAACATCAGTAATGGGAGACACCGTTCATAAGTTACAGTAGTCTCCCTTTGACTCTGTGCAGTTTCAGTTACCCATGGCCAATGGAAGTCAAATTATTAAATGGAAGATTCCAGCAATAAAGGATTTATACATTTTCAGTTGCATGCATTTCTGAGTGGGGTGATAAAATCCTGAGCCTTCCTGCTCCATCCTGCTCAGGTTAAGAACCATGCCTTGTCCACCTGACCCCACTGTATACACTACCATTTGTTAGTCATTCACCAGATGTGCTGGGGTGGCATCTCAGGACTTGTGTTTAAAGAGTCTTATTTTACTGAATAATGACCCCAAATCACAAGAGTAGTGATGCTGGCAACTCAGACATGCAAAGAGAAACCATGAAGTGCTTCAAGTGAAAACTGGAAATTCTTGCCTTAAGAAAAGAAAAGGGGGGGGGGAGTATATGGCGAAGTTGCTAAGACCTACTGTAAGAACAAATCTTCTATCCCCAATATTGCAAAGAAGGAAAAAGAAATTTATGACAGCATTGTTGTCACACCCTGTGCCACAAAAATGACGGCCACAGTGTGTGTTAAGTGCTCAGGTAAGATGGAAAGGCATTCAATGGGAGGCTCTGGTCTTCCCAGAGTTTCAAGCATCCACTGGCATCTAGAATGTTCCCTGCTGATAAGGGCATAATGTATCTGACTGTATGCCTAGGAATTCAAAATTATTCACCCCAAAGCAGGAAGAACTAGTGTCACAATGACAAGAAAGTATGATAAAAATAAAGCATTCCATTAATTTAGCAATAAAAGTAAAAACATCAGAAAAATAAGATGAAATAGAAACAGGCTGGAACAGCAGAGGAAGAACAATCTTGAAAAACTCCAGAGTGCCCCACCATTCCGAACCCCAAGGACAGAGGGAGGAAATGGATTCAAAGCCTGGAGACTGGAAGACTGGTTAAGAGACAATACACAACACTGAATTTTCTTACCCCTTACTTCTCTTTTGGCAAGTGGGGTGTCTGATGGCCAACCATTGAATGCCACACTTTGTAAAATAAAAAGAAAGCACACATGGGTGTTGGTTGAAGTAAATCACCCCCATTTGGGTGGTCTTACTGCTTAACTGCCACCTCCCTGTTTCATCTGTGGCTGCTCATCACAGCCTTGCCCAGGAGCAGGATAAGAGAGCAGCAATCTGCAGCTGTTCTCTCCAACCCAGGCACTGGTGACCCAAGAAAGAAATGGGAAGGAGAAAGACCAGATGAGCCATGGAGAACATCAAGTGCAGGCACAAATCAGTGAGGAAACAAAAATGAACTCCAGAAGAATAACAGCCTCTCATCAGTCCTCAAATAAATTAAGATGTTAACTTACAAAACAAATCATTACACATCACTAGAAAGAACAGAAACAAAGTATAGCAGGAGAACAAGAAAGATCTCTAAGCAGGAGACACGGTTGACAAGACAGAGAATCTCAGAATGGTTAAAAGACACAATCCTCACAGACACACACACACGAAAAAAGAGAAATTAGCGAATGTGAGGTGAAAGGTAAGTGATGGAGTTGATCATGTCAGAAGGTAAAATATCTAGTTAAGGGGAATTTCAGAATGAGAACAGAAAACCAAAAGGAGGACTTTAAAGAAACAATGCAATTGAGATTTCTCAGAACTGTAGAAAGACACTCGCAGGGCTCCGGATGGAAGGACCCGGGGAGAAGCCCCAACACGATGACTCTCCACACTGTCACACCTGGCCTCATCAGAACACCAAGGACAAAGAGATGGTGTCAGCACCCTCCAGCAGGAGACACACAGGTCACAGAAATGGGAATGAGATCAGTTTCTGTAGTCTCACCAGGAACCCTATGTGTCAGAACTGACTGGAGCCTAGACAGGAAGTTCTTTTTTATTTTTTTATTTGTTCTAATTAGTTGTATGTGACAGTAGAATGCATTTATACATTTTCATAAATCACACATAAATGGAATAAGACAGGCAGTTCTAAAGAAGAATTTAACAGGAGACTATTCCCAGGCCCTCTTCCCTTGGCCCTTGCAGAGGGCTGAAGACTCACTCTCGAACAGGCTTTAGAACAATGTTCTCCTTGCTCAGGGACACCAGGCACCTCTTGGGCCATGTCTGGGAATCATCTTAGAAACAGGGTTCGAGTAGAAGCTACACACCAACAATGAGGGTCCCTGCCCCTTCTCCAGGTGCCTTCCAGAATACTGGTGGAGAAACTTGCATTGTGCAGGCATCTGGTGGGAGGGCTCCTCTACATGGGACTGATGAACTCAAGAAAAGAAGACAAGCTAACACAGCACCCACAGAAAGTCTGGGTCTGCACTCCAGTTCCCAGGAGAGGGCCCACTAATCAGCAGCCCTGCAGTTGTCTGTGCCTCACACTTACAGACAAACAGACACACAGGATCCCCAGACATTTGAAGGAAGCTGCAAGAGGAAAGAAAGACAGACACAAAGCCAAAGAAGCAGAGAGAGTCTGGACATAAAGGTATAATGAGTACAGAGAGGAAAAAGAAAAATCTTCCAGAAATATTCTTAGCAAGAAAAGACATTAATCCATCAAATAAGAATGGTAAGCTACAAGATTATCACTCAATGAAAAAGAAAAATGCCTTTGATGCTAAATTATGTTAGAAAATTAGAAAACATATCAATAGGAAGTATGAAAAATAAGCTAAGGAAATATCTCAAAAAGTAAAATAAAAAGACAAGGAAATGGCCAACATGAAGAGATATAAAATTACAAGTCCAAAATCTAAACATTAGAAATTTTAGAAAGAAAAGACAAAGAAAAAGCAGTGATGACATCAAAAAAGATCTTGGTATTCATTTCTTTCATGAGAAATGCTGTCAAGAGTCCATTCCACTAAATTTAAAATATATAATTTTAAAATTATTTTGAAAAAGAATCTTAGCAATTTGGAGGGAGGACAGGACAAAACAAAAACAGCCCAGGGAAAGGCACCTGGAATGCTAAGAGGCTGCTGGAAGACCATGAGGAACTTCCTTCCAACTCCTCTGAGAAAGTATTTCTAACCTGAAATTCTGATTCATCCAAAATATCCGTCAAGAGGAGGGGAGCATAAACAGATTTTCAGATGATACAAATTTATTAGTAGTATCTTAGTGCGCTCCTAGAACTTGTGCTTCACCAAACAAGAAGTAAAACAAAAGAAAGGAAGACACCAGAGAGATTCAGTGAATGATGACAGAGGCACCAGGAATTTCCAGACGACGGTCCAGGGAAGACTCAAGAGGAGAGCCACATGTCAGAGTCAGAGAACCCTCAGTCCACCCGGGACAGGAAGGCTTCCTGAGACAGATCTTTGTTTTGAGAAGAGTTCACAGTTGTGTGGATGGCTTAGTGATTAATTAATGAAAAGTTCACAGAAAAATAAATGAAATAATGCCTAAGACTGGATAGAATAGGAAACTCCAAGGGAAGTAGGAATTTACCAGGAATTTTGAATCTGTGATTCAATAGTGAACAGGGTTTTACATGAACTCTGATCAATTCCAGGGCCATAGGCTTGAGCTGTGATTCCATCCAACTCCTCTGAAAGATGGAGATGTGTGCTGGAGGAAAGATTCCCGGAAGCTGCATGGGTTTCAAGCACAGGAAGATGACCTCAACATTCAATGTTGAAGAAGCCACTAGTTGACCCTTTGGTAGGAGGGTAAGAGAGGGTGGCTGTATGTTTACCCTGGTAGAGGGATAGGTGCTACTAACACACGTGCCTTGGATTTGTGAACCAAGCATCAGTAAGTACGAATGCTCTCACTCTGTTCAACAGGTGTGTCTGCTCAGGTATCTCTGATCTCCCTTCATGAAATAACAACTCATCCTTCCCCAGCCTCTTTCAGCGTGGCTCCGACTTACCAACTTAGCACCCCTAATTCAGGAATCCTGTTCAGTCGCTGTCTGTGACCCTCCACTCCAATCAGGAGGTGAACATCAGGAGGTCAGAGGCTTGACTTTCATTAGACTCCTACCTAGAGCAAACTAGAATAAACAGCAATTAAAAAAGGAATACAAAATGTATTCTTCATTGGATGTTTTATTATTTATGGGGTTAGTATTTGTTTATTTTAGGGTAACTCTTTACACTTTGACTGAGATATAATCGACAAATTTTGTGTATGTTTAAGGTATATGATGTCATGTAATATGTATACATCATGAAGCAATTACCATAATCAAATTAATTAACACATCCATCCTCTCCCATGGGTTCCAACTTTTTGTGTGGTGAGAATATCTCAGATCTGCTTTCTTAGCAGATTTCAGGTAGACAATACGATATTATTAACAAGAGTCATCACACTGTAAATCCCAGAACTTATTCATCTTACACCCAGAAGTTAGTTTTCTTTGATTGACATCTGTTGCCCCAGCCCCAGCCCCAGCCCCTAGCAACCCACCATTCTGCCCTCTGCCTCCATGAGTCCTTTGTCTTGCATTCCATGTACTGTAGAAGTGAGACAGTACAGTGTTTGTCCTTCTGTGCCTGCCTGATTTCCCTTAGCGTGGTAGGATTCACTTCTCTTTGTGTGGGTGAATAGATTGGATCATATCTGGACACCATGTTTCTTCATCCATTCTTCTGTCCATGGACACGTCCATTGTTTCCATATCTTAGCGATTGTGAATCACGCTGCAAGGAAGATGCAAATGCAGATAGCTCTTCAAGGTACTGATTTCCTTTCCTCTGGACACACACCCAGAGGTGGGATTGCTGGGTCACATTGCAGTTCCATGTTTAAAATGTTGAGTAACCTCCGTTCTGTTTTCCACAGCTGCCGCGCCATTTCTCACTGCTACCAATGGAACCCTGGTCTTCTTTACTCCACATTCTGGACAGAGCTTGTTATCTCTCGCCTTTCTGATCATAGCCACCCTAACGTGTGAAGTGACATTTCCTTGTGATTTTGATTTGCATTTCCCTAATTAGTGTAGATGGGTATTTCTTCATATACTTGTTAGCTATTTATATGTCTTCTTTCTTTTTTATAATGCTTATAATGTTTTTAGAATGTCTTTTTATAGTGTTTTATTGGTGCATTATAATATATGTCTTCTTTTGAGAAACATCCATTCAGAACTTTTGTCTATTTTTATAATTAATTATTTGTTTTTAATTTGTTTGACTTTTACATATTTGGGTATTAACTCCCTATCAGATACAGGATGTGGTTTGTGAATATTTTCTCCCATTCCACAGGTTGCTTTTTCATTTTATTATTTCTCTTGCTGAAGTTTTTCAGTTAGATACTTTTAAAAATTCTTTGCTTTTGTTGCCTATGGTTTTAGTGTTATATCAAAAATATCGCTGCCAACACCAATGTCAAGAATCTTTCTTACTATCTTTTCTTCTAGGAGTTCTAAGGTTTCAGGTCTTACGTGTAAATCTTTCATCCATTTTGAGTTCATTTTTTGTATAATACAAGATAAAAATCCAATTTCACATTTTTCCTTGTGGATATCCAGTTTTCCCTTTGAAGAGATTGTCTTTCCCTTGTTATATATTCCTGGCATCCTTCTTGAAGACTAGTTGACCACATATGTGTATTTCTGGGCTCTGTGTTTCGGTCTGTTGGCTTGTGTGTGTGTTTTTATACCAGTACTGGTACTGTGTTAATTACTGTAGCTTTGAAATATATTTGCAATCAGGAAGGCTGCTTTCTCCCACTTGGCTCTTCTTTCTCAAGGTTGCTTTGACTATTCAGGATCTTTTTTGGTTATATATTAATTTTAGGATTTTTTTCTATTTTCATAGTATGTTATTGCAATTGCAATAATGATGGCTTTTAATCTGCAAATACTTTGATTAGTGTGGATATTTAAACAATATTAATCCTTCCAGTCCATAAACATGGAATATCTTACCATTTCTATGTGTCTTCTTCTAATTCTTTTCATCAAGATTATGGTTTTCAGTGTACAACGATTTCACCTCCTTGGTTAAATTTATCGAGACATATTTTACTCTTTTTGATATTATTGGATATGAGACAATGTTCTTAGTTATTTTTGGCATAGTTTGTATTTAGTAATAGAAACATAGCTGATGTTTTAGTGTGCTTTGTATCCTGCAAATTTACTAAATCAGTTTATTTTTTCTAAGAGATTTTTTAATAGAAGTTTAGTGTTTTCTATACATTAGATCACGTCATCTGCAAACAGGAACAAGTTAACTATTTCCTGTCTGACTTTAAGGCATTTTATTTCTTTTTCTTGTCTAATTGCTCTGGCTAGGACTTTCAGTGTTATGTTAACTAGAAGTGGTAAAAGTGGACACCCTTCCCTTGTTCCTGATTTTAGAGGAATACATTTTAGCTTTTCACTGTTGTGCATGGTGTTAGCTGTGGACGGTCATATATTGGCCTGTTATATTGAAGTCCATTCCTTCTACACTTCATTAAAAGTTTTTGTGATAAAAGATAATGAGTTCATTCAAATGTTTTTTTTCTATCTATTGAGATACATGAATTTTATATTTCATTCTGTTAATGTGGCATAGCACATTTATTAATTTTCTTATGTTAAACTATTTTTGTATTCCAGAGATAAATACAACTTGATCACTGTGTATGATCCTTTTAGTGTCTGTTGAATTCAGTTTGCTAGCATTTCATTGAAGATTTTTGTATCTATGTTCATTAAAGATTTGGGCCCTCACTTTTCTTTTCTCATGATATCCTCCTCTGATCTTAAATGGGTAAATCTGGCCTCATCAAATGAGTTTGGAAAAGTTCCCTCCCCTTCACTTTCTTTTTCAGAGTTTAAAAGGAATGGTGTTGATTCTTCTCTTAAATGTTTGGTAGAATTTACCCACGAAGCCACCTGACATTGGGCTTTCCATTGTTGGTAGGTTTTTGATTGCCAGTTCAATCTTCTTACTCATTACTGGTCTGTTCTGATTTTCTATTTCATCACTATTCATTCTTTTTTTTTTTTTTTTTTTTGGTACTGGGAATTGAACTCAGGGGCACTCCACAACTGAGCCACATCCCCAGCCCTATTTTGTATTTTTATTTAGAGACAGGGTCTCACTGAGTTGCTTAGGGCCTCGCTAAGTTGCTGAGGCTGGCTTTGAACTCGCGATCCTCCTGCCTCAGCCTCCCAAGTGCTGGAATTACAGGCGTGCACCACCGCACCCGGCCATTCTTGAAAAGTTGTGTAATTCTAAAAATTTATGTATTTCTTCTAGGATATCTAATTGTTGGTTTATAGATGTTCATAGCAGTCTTTTGATCCTTTGTAATTCTGTTGTCAATTATAATGTCTCCTTTTTCATTTCTGATTTTATTTGTGTCCTCTCTCTTTTTTTCTTAGTCTAGCTGAGATTTTATCAATTTTGTTTTGCTTTGAAAAAGCCAACTCTTAGTTTTGCTGATTTCTTCTTTTTATTTCTTGTCTTCATAGCATTTTTTTCTGCTCAAATATTTATTATTTCCTTTCTTCTGCTAGATTTGGGCTTAGTTCCTCTTTTTCTATTTACTTGAGTTGTAATGTTAGTTCATTTAAGATCTTTCTTTTTTCTTCATGTAGATAGGTATCACTCTAAAGTTCCCTCTAAGAACTGTTTTTGCTTGATCCTGTAAGATTTGATATGCTGTATTTCCATTTTTATTCATCTCAAGATATATTTGATTTTCCTTTTGATTTCTTCTCTGACTTATTGGTTGTAAAAGACATATATTGTTTAAGTTCCATATATTTGTGAATTTCCCAATTATTCCCATGTTACTGATTTCTAGTTTCCTATCATAGTGAGCAGAATATGCTTGATGTGATTTCAATCTTATTAACTTCATTAAGCCTTATTAAGTCTTATTTTGTGATCCAATATATTCATATTAGGTCTTAATGTACACCTTACAAATTATTAATAAAATTGCATTACTATTTTTTATTTCTATTCACATGTTTTTATTTTTGTCTGTTTAATGATTTTTGCTTCTAAAAACAGAAGCAGTATAAAATTACAATTTGACAAACTTTGAACCCCTCTGTGTTGTGGAAGGAAGTCATTCAATTCAAAATCTCATAGGACTCCACTATCATGAGATATCTGTCTTTTTAACCAAAACAACAGTATGTAAACATTTAGAAAATGCCCAGACTGTACTCAAAACTACAGATTTCTATCGTGAATAATAAATTATGTCAAAAAGCAAAAAATTATGAATAAAATTATTTATGTCTTCTTATGTCAGACATGTATGCTAAATAAAATTTACTAAATTTATGAGATCCTAGCTCTTGCTTTAAAGATTAAACTAAGAAAACAAAAGGATTTTGATGAAAGCATTTTAGACTGATGCTGGGGAAAAGATAAGATCCAAAAGAGCACAAATCTACTCAGCTAACTAATGTGGCATGAGGACTGCTCACATATTTCTTGGGGAGGGCAATTCTTTTTGAAGTAATTTTCACCCCCAGACCCCAGAATAAATTAAGAACAAAAAAGCTGGTTCAGAATGCATGCAAATTTGGGGTGCACATTTGATTATGAATGTGAGCTTAGTTGACTTAAGCAATTCTGCTTTCATATTTCACTAATTAGGTAGGGGACAGTTCTGATTGTGATGAGATTGTCCCACTCTAGCTCAGATTTCCTAGGAGACACATTAATTAAAGCAATTCTCCTTCCTCCTGAACTGAAACTTTACAGAGGCTAAGAGTTCCTCCCTACCCCCCTCCTGTCACATACTCAACACTGTACCTTCCTCTTGAGAAAAAGAGTGACAGCATGAGCTAAATAAATAAATAAGAGGCAGAAATCGCATTGCAACCTGGTAAGGTTGTCTGAACGTTTTTAGAAAATTCCAAACAGTACAGATATCATCTACCAGCAATGGCACAGAAAGTCGTGACACTACAGATCTTGCTGTAACAACAGGGAGAGAAATACCATCAAACCAACGCTTTCTTATGTAAATGTATAAAACCTATGCAAAGGCATGAGCTAAGTACCCTAGGATAAATGGGAAGAAGAACTGAAACTAGATATATATTATCACTTGTAGGTTTACTCAATTATCATACAAAATAAAGTGCTCTACTATATCTTCATGAAGAGTATTAACAAATATTAAAGAAATCCATATGGCAATTGGTTGAGAGTCTGACTAGATAACAACACAGGACACACCCTGAATGTCTTGTAATCAACTCCTGCCTATGTGGGAAAAAACACAGAATCAAAATGGGACAGGAAGAACTCCCCTCTCTTCTCCTTGACTTCCTCTCTTAACTTCCTCCCTGTTCCACAATTGGCATCACCACCCTCATGGAAATGCACGCATGTAGCTGAGATGCTGGGGTTGAACCAGTGGAGGGAAGGCCACCAAGGGGAGGAGAACGGACCCTGAAATGACACCAATTTAGACTTGAACCAATTTCCATGTCTTCTTATCTATAATTTCTCAAGCGGTTTCTGAACATGCTTCCTTTTTTTTTTGAACCAGGGATTGAACTCAGGGACACTTGGCCACTGAGTCACATCCCCAGCCCTATTTTGTATTTTATTTAGAGACAGGGTCTCGCTGTGTTGCTTAGGGTCTCGCTAAGTTGCTGAGGCTGGCTTTGAACTCGCGATCCTCCTGACTCAGCCTCCCAAGTCACTTGGATTACAGGCGTGCGCCACCACACCCGGCCACACTTCCTTATTTTTAAAACATGGATAATAACATAGACTTTGCAGACTTTTAAGCCAGTAAGTCCACAGTGTCCACTATGGCAGCCACTCACTGCCACCAACACAAATCAAAAGAGCATGCTTCCCTTGAACTACAAATCTGATAATTTAGGAATAAGGATGTGTATAGAATAACAAAAATGAGATCAGAAATTGCCAAATATACCTATTAATCAATCAAGCTGAGTGATTTCCATTAATTCCACAAATATGCATTATCTACTCCATGCTAGAAATCATCTCTGTCATTCCTAAACTTATCTAGCAACATCGACATAATAGGGGCTGATGATTTGCAAGGTTAGTTGTAATTTGAATTATTTGGATGTACTTATTAACTGTATATATTGAATTGATGTCCATTTAGTTTCTCACTTAGAGAGATATAAAAAGGGAGGGGTGGAGAAAGAGATAGAAGGAGAGAGGCGGCCAGCCTGTCTATGTAGGGATCTGGAAGCCAAAGTAACAATTCTTCATCTCTGATATGTATCCCCAAGTCCCTAAGAGTGTATCCGATTATTAAAAATGAACGTGCAGAAGGCTATGATAATCATGAGGGAGTGCAGAATTGTTACAGTTCTGATGAGAACCTCCAAAGAAATCTTTCTGATGGAAGTTGCACATAAAAGAAATAAAATAGGTTCTAGGGCCTCACCGCCTGCTTTCCAGAAATGGGACTTGTGCAGATCTTCCTGAGGATCTCCGCTACTCTTAGTAAATCCCTCCGAAGCCTCGTTACCCTGTCACTCATGTTGAATCACCACAGTTCTAGAACTGCCAAGGGATAGTCGGCAGGAAGCCCAGGGAGATCCATGCAGGCTACTGGGACTCAACTGAAAGGACAGTTGTTATGTTTCTGTAGAGATTTGTAGAGTAAATCCCTCAATTCTCCTAACCTTGCTTTCCTACCTCAGTAAAATAAAATTAATTATTCTCACAGGCTTGCCTCAGGGAAAATCATGGACGTACCCATCACAATCTCACAAGAAGGTTTAGTAGCTCAGAAGAAGCAAAGACTGATGACCAGACAAGGGGTCAGTGTGGTCATTATTGCCATCCCATTTGCTAGGAATGGAGGCACACAGTCAGTCACAGACTTGTAAGAAAAGGGACGCATGTCAGTTCAAGAATGTTCTATAGTAAAACCAGGGTAAGAATCCAGGACCCCCACACATAACAGACAAGAGAGCAGAATTGTTGGGGGCTCCCCTCTGACTGGAGAAATGGGGAGTCAGAATGGGTGGGTTCTCTTGTCATGCCTTAAATAAGAACTGACCTGAGATATCCAATTCCCTCAGAACCTCAGGAGAATCATGATTCCAGGGAAGGCCTTGAGAGAAGGTCTAGGGGGGTTCTTATTTCATCCAAACCAATTTCTCCATCCCCTGCTGATGACCAGGATCAACAAGCCACACTTGGTCTCTGTCACTGGAACTGTCCAATTTGAAATCACGTTGAGGCCTAGAAAGAGGTAATTACTTGTCATAAAGCCACACTGAGATTGCTTCCAGTCTGAGCCCTTCTTTTTCTAAACCCAGGAACCCGTGTTTGGGAAGTCTTTACATAAAGAGTGACACAGAGTCAAGATTTACAGACAGACCTGATGCTGCAAAATTTGAAATTATATAGACATGGCTTTTCAAGAGCCTTTTTGAAAGTGTAGTAAATCCAACAGTCTAAATACCTTAGGTTTCCTTTATTCCTAAGGATCTTTGGGAAAAGTGTGGGGTCTGTTAACTGGCTTTTCTCCTTCCTTAGCTCACGATTCAGTGACACAAAAATCACCACCTTGGATGATTGTTGCAAAACAGGCGTCCCTTTGGCCCTAATTTCTGCAATTTGGAAGGTGCCTGGGAATACTAACTTAGATACTATAACACACCTGTAAGAAATAAGTTTCCATAATAAAGAAGTACCAGTTATTGAATTAGGGAGATTGTGATTGTTTAGGTTGGTGAATTTTCCACCAAGGTCTATTTTTAACAATTGATAAAGGAAAAATGAATGCATAAAATAAATGTGGACCTCCCAAGGATTTTAGTGACTTTTTGAGGGGAACTAAGTCATTTCATAAAGCAAAATGTAAAACCCCACGGTAGATTTTTGGAACTGGTCAAAAAACATAAAATAAAGAGCAGAAGTCAATGATCATTTCTCAGCCTCAGACAAAGTTAATGTCACTGCCTTAAGAATCTGATTATAGCTAATCTTCTGATGCTAATTTCCTTCACTATATTTATTAACAACTGAAAAGTATAAAATGTGCTGATAAAATATAATTGCATAGTTTGTCAAAGTTAGGAGAAATTGCAAGGAGGAAATAAGTCACAGATATGAAATAAAACTTAGCTAAGGAGAGAATAATATTGCTCTGGATTCACTTTCAATAATCATTCCCAAATCCTTTAAATCGAATATGAGATGTTGGGTAGGTGTCATTACATGTAGGAAAACCACAGTCCACCTTGGTTCTCAGGGCCAAGTTTAAGTTAGGCCAATTTGTATAATTCACAGGATTCAGAATTAGCCTGAAAAGGATGACTTGTGTCATCATAGAAATAGGTGCGCTGTTCAGGGGGGACCTGAGCACACACCAACTCAATACCATGTGCCTGACTCCAACCGCAGATATTGTTAGTTGCACCTGGAGTGACTCTCCTCAGGTATAGCCACTCGGATGTACTGTCTGCTTGCACTGTGCCTGAGAAATGGGTGCATCAGCTCAGTCAGCAATCAGTGGAAAATTTTGCTCATTAAAAATTAGCCATAAACAGAAGGGAGAAAGGGCTACAAGTTTACCAAGGCGGCATTTCCCTGTTTGCATCTTATCCTTCCTCTGCTTACACACACTGATTCCCAGGAGCTCTCAAACAGGACCAAGTTTAAGTACTCTGCTTTCCTAGCTCCTCTGACTTCCCAGTTAACAGGACTGGGCTCTGATTTTGGTTTTAGATAAGAGGAAAAAGAGAGAAACAATAGATCAATACATAGAGCTGCTCATTTTGCCCCACATTTGTAGTAAAAGGACTGTTAGAATAAAAGCAGATAAACCAGTGAATTTCTTTCAAATATGAATGTAGATACAAGGCCTGAGTAACTGGCGATTTGTGAGAACACACAGTTCTTCCATGCACCTTCCTGTAGGTCGGAGTCCAGGACAATCGTGACTACTGATGGAAATGTCAAAGTAGCACTTCAAGTGCTTCAAACCACATATACCCCACATTCTGCATTCTCCACAACAATGTATTCCTTTGTTTTTATTTAAGAAAAACAAAACTCTTCATTTGGGAAAACCATTTGAAACTAGAATAGTACATTTTCTAAAAATATTTAAGTCTCAAAACAAATACTTAAAGGGAATAGAATTTTAATTGCAAAACAAGTCAGTGCTTTCCTATTATGTTAAAAAATAGACTCCTCCACGTTCCCTCTCGAGCCGCACCACACTGAGCCAATCTTTTGCTAATTCTGTGAAGGGCCTTCCATGAGTCCTCAGAGATCCATGGCGAGGAGCTGGGAGGGTGGTCCTGTGTCTCTCGACTCCCAGAAGACTCGACGGGAGTCACAGTGTGTTCCTGAGTAAGTATGTGCTGAGTGTCCATGTGATGAGTCGCCATGCTCAAAATGAGCAGTCCCTAGCCACAACCAAAGGATAACCTGAGGAAGTGTGTAGTGATCAGAAGTGAAGAGGAGGCTGCGGAGACCTTACCAGAGAGAGCGGCTCAAACAACACAGCCAGAGCCATCATGGGTGCAAACCGAGAGTTCCTGAGGCACCCAAGTCATTTATCCAAGGCTCACACACAAAATGTGGCAGATGCAGGATTCAAATCTAAATTGGCCAATGCCAAACTGAACGTTTGCATATGACAAATTAAAATGTTCCATGCTGTGGAAGCCTGAGGACCTTTCTTGTGTGAGAACCCACCCAGGATATGGAGTTTATGATAGCTATGTAGCTCCTGGGCTGCAGAGAAAGGGACTGGCTGGTGGATGGTCAACAGCCATCACTTGGTGACCCACTGTTGAGCATAGCACCATAGTAAGTTCTGGGCAGAAACTGAAAAACCAAGAGAAGACTCAACCTCAAGTACACTGTGCTGAATACAGTTGTGACCAGTAAATATTGGATGAATGAATGCATAATATAGGTGAATAACCAAATAAATATTGTGATTCTTAGAACATAGAGTCTTAGACTATCAATGTGTCCACATGACGGGATCACTGGTTGAAGAAGCAAGCTCCAAGCTCCTTACTAGAGGCTCTCTCCAATCTCCCTGTCTCTCTCTCCCTCTCCCTCCCTCTCTCTCTCTCTCTCTCTCTCTCTCTCTCTCTCACACACACACACACACACACACACACACACACACCCCAAGAGCAAGGTGCTCATCGGTTCCCTTAGAGGCAAGGCCTACTCCAGACTTGGCAAACTGCCTTTTCTGCCCAACCCACAGGATTGAGAATCTGAAGTGAAGTGGAAAAGCAGGGCTGAAATAAAGCCATATTTGGGCACAAACCTTGAGAGATGAAAGAGGAGAGGAAGTGCGAGTGCAATTAGAGGGCATTAACTAGGAAGCGTGAGTTATCAGGGAGGGGAGAAGAGGACAGGCTGCAACCTGTCAGCCAGTGCACAGGTCCCAGGTGTTCACCCTCCTCGGCCCCCGCCTCGCCCCCTCTCTCTCTGCCAGACTAATGAGCCCAAGGAGACCTCTCCAGATCTCACAGTGTGTTTGGGTGGGATCACTTCCATCTTGCCATCTCTGACAAGCTTTGTGCTGATGCTCAGCACCTCATGCAGGAGACCCGGATTCTCAAATTCATTCCTCACCCCTTGAATAGGCCTGGCTGCAAGCACGTTTTCCTACACAATAACCTCAACCTGGGAGCCCAAGAAAGCTGCCTCCTCATTCAGGGCAAGACAGATGCTCCAGGGGTCAATGGAACGTGGTCCAGGTTGTTGGGGGACGTGTCGTATTTACCCTGGGAAGGCATTCCATTGTCAAAGGCTGGCCAGCAAGGAGAGGGGGCAGAAGAGATGGCAGAGAGGGTGATGTCGATATGCATTCTGCCTTGCACAGAACGAGATCCGGAGGCAAGGCTTCTTAAAATTCTGCCGCCCGGTGCTGACAGCCCTTGGCATATTTTCAGCACAAGGTACATTAACAAATAAGGAAAAGCACCCCCCTGGGCCTCTAATAACATTTATTTCATGCATCATTTCCTCAGAGGAATAGTAGACTGTGTGTTTTTTATTCCTGGTATGTCCCGTCTCAGAAATAATGACCGTGCTCACCTGTTTTCTCCTGCGTATTTTACAGCCCTCCTTAAGCTTTGTCTGTCTTCCTCCAGCTCTGCTTCTTTCTCTGCACCCTGCACCTTGCAGGTCTGAATAAAAGGGATACAACTGCTGATCTACAAGGTGGAATATCCGAGTCTGTGGTGTCTTGGGCAAGACATTTCAAATCTTTTATGGAACAAGGCAGAGTAAGAATCCAGGATAAATAAAGCGAATGGCCTAGGCAGAGTGAACTGAAATCAGGATAAATAAGCAGAAACGGGAATGGTTCCCAAGCTTCTTCAAATCTATCAATCTGAGACACAGGCCAGGCCCTCAGGGCTCCCATGTTGAGCAGGGCTAGCCAGAGTCCCATCCTGTGCTACCATTCTTAGCTGCGCAGATCACCTGCAATTCAGACAACCCTTCTGGGCCGGTGGTGAGGTTTGTGCTCCCAATGCCCGTGTCTGACCATGAAGGGAGCAGCTCCAGGTCTGTGCTGCCTCTCCCCACTTGCCCACCAGACCCACAAGCACTACAATCCCTCCAAATCCCAAGGAGGCTGTGGCTGGAAAGAAAATGGAGGGGGTGATCTGTCTTTGCAATCTCAATGACCCTCTTCTCCCCACCCATGATCACACAAGCCCCCACCACGCTCTGCCAGAGTGGGTCCTATTGACCTCCCCAGGACAGACCTCCCCAGCTCCAACCGTGCCTCCACAAGGGCAATGACACCGTCAGGGGCAACCCGTACTCCATCCTGCAAAGCCACGGGCCACCATGCCGACAGAGAAAAATGGATGGGACAAATCGTTAAAAGAAAAACAGAACGTGGAAATGTGCCTGCATTACACCTGTAACCACGTGGAAACGTGTTCATTGGGTGGAAGAACACAGAAGAGCAGAGAATGAAAAGGGCCATTTATCGCTATGGTGAATCACTGGGAAGGTTTTCCTTTCATTTCGATTTTCATTAACATAGAATGTTATTTGTGCAACATGGGAAAAAAAAAAAAATGAAGTGTCTGGTCACGCTAGGCTGCGTATCAAAGTTACCAGGGCTATAAGCTGAACTTGAACTGGATTTTCCTCAAACCAACAGTTTTAACCTATCCAGCCACACCACCAGGCCTGCAGCTATGCCTGCAGAGGGGACTGAATTCAAACCCTGCCCTTCTCTCACTGTCTCTCACCTTGCCCGCAGATTCTTACGGGAACAAAGTGTTTGTTGTCTCCTGCAACCTTTTCATGTCATCCAGGCAAAGGTCAAGCCTTGGTGAGGGACCCTGTGGCTACCAAGCCATGTCTTCATTGTATAGTAATTGCCCTGGTTTACTTAGTCTCGTAGTAAGTTCCACGCTGGCAAGCTCACCTCAGTTCCAGAAGTCCTTGACTCTCTCCCCACGTGCTTAGAAGGGTCTGGTCCTGAAGGAGACCCAAGAAATAAAAGGAGACAAGTCTCTGCCCTTGCCAATATCTGTCCACCAAGGGGGCGCTAGTCGCTGGAGGCGGGGATGCAGGAGAGGCAGCCCTGGAAGAACTGAGGGAGGTGAGCTGAGCTGACAGGAGCCTCGTCCTCTCCGGGACTGGGCCTCTGTACGCTGAATCACTTCCATAACGTAGAAGCCATTCCTTATGTCATCATTTTTAAGAAAGCTCCAGAACTGTGCTGTAAATCCTCCACTGGGCTCGCGTGGTATGGCAAGAAGGGAGAAGGGGGAGGCGAGGAGATGTCAGTATAATATTTATGAGAGGATTGAAAAAATAAGTAAAGCAGAAAGTGAGTAATTAGGTTGAGAGAGAATTTGTATAAAGACAGCCTGGAAAGATTTACAGCCGTAATCCCTAATTTCTTTCACCACCGAGGGCCACCTTTATTATGGCTCCCAGTAGGACGCACGTTTTCACAGACTTTTGTCTGCAAACCACACAACAGTGATTGCTTACTGATGAATGGCTTGGTGGTTTGTGTTCTCCGGCAACAGACAGGACAGCCAGAGTTTTTTATCTTGTCATGAACTTACTTAAATTAGCGTAACTGATTTTAAATGGCTCCCACCACCAAAAATGGGGGTCTTTGCATTGAGTCCTTCCAGCCTCTCTGCAGGCCTCCTCTAAGTTTGTAAAGTACTGGAAACAGCACAAGAGTTGAGTCACCACCTGAGTCCCCAGGGTGTGGGGACACGAGGGCAGAAATGCCTCTATGCTCATGGCAGGGACTCTCGCAGCCATGAATACCTGAGGCCATTGGCTGAGTCAGGCCAGACTGCAGCTGGTCTTGAAGGCAGTCGTTTTGCTCAGAGGAAGATCCTTATGGGTCTCCTGGAAAGACTCACAGTCCCCATAGGTGCTGGCAGGCAGCCAGGGGGCTGAGTGAGTCTCCCTGGCGAGAGGTAGAGGACCTGCCTCCATGTGGATGAGTTTCATTTCCGAATTACTCCAGGTCTACCTTTCCTAATGTTACTTTAGCCATTCATATTTTTCTTTCTTTCTTTCTTTTTTTTTTTTTTTTTGAACCAGGGATTGAACTCAGGGACACTCGGCTACTGAGCCACATTCCCAGCCCTATTTTGTATTTTATTTAGAGACAGGGTCTCACTGAGTTGCTTAGGGCCTCACTAAGTTGCTGAGGTTGGCTTTGAACTCGTGATCCTCCTGCCTCAGCCTCCCAAGTCGCTTGGATTACAGGCATGCGCCACCAGGCCCGGCGCCATTCACATTTTTAAGGATGGTGTTTGTTCTGATTTTAAGGAAAAGGCCATTTAGGGTTTCCTGGAGAGTCAATACAAGTTTGCCATTATGGCTTTCAAATTTGGACCCTCTCTATTCCTACCTGGATTTGATTGTACTTGGTGTACTATGATGAGAAGAAAATAAGAACCGTTCATGACTTTAAATCCCCACAGCCTCACAGATTGGACAGTGGACTCTGATGGAAGTTAGAATTTGGCATGGAAAGGAATGGAGACAGCGCCTTGCAAGAAAACACCACGGGCCATAGTGTTGGGCCAGCACTGTGAGAAGAGGAGCAGCTCTGCCGAGGACAGGGACAGGGAGGGTGGAGGGGACAGGCTTCTCCAGGAAAATCCTGTGTGTACAGAAGCTTCTAGCACAGGAATGGGGTTTAATCTGCATTGTATTACCGCCCTGGGAGCCACTGCCAGGAGGATTCCACAATAGGCCAGAGAGGAAGCTCTGCAGTCAGGGACTGGCCTTCTCTCACTTTGTCAACCCAGCAATTCCAGAGGCAGCTCAGTCAGTGGAAACCAGGAGCATGGGGTTTAGAAGGTGGAAGATCTTCAGGCTGGCTCACTGGCAATCAGAGATTTGACTTAGGAACTGAGAGCCCATGACTGGCATCTCATCAGGGTTCCCAGGATGAAACACAGACGCTAAGAAGATGTGGAAGAGAAGTTGGATAAGATCGGGAACTTGAATCCTCACTACTTTTTGGATGTCCTCACAAAGAGAGAGAGAAGTGAAAAATGGAGAGAAGGAACTATCAGAGTGTGTATTAGTTTCCTGTGGCTGCTGTAACAAATGACCATAAACTGGATGGCTTAAAACAACAGAAATTTATTCTCTCACAGTTTTGGAGGTGGCATCTAAAATCAGAATCACTGAGTTGAAATCAAGTGTCAATAGAGTCACATTGCTTTGGGAGACCCAAAGGCAAAATCCATTCCTCACCCCTTCCAAGCCCTGCTGGCATTCACTGGTAATGCTGTACCACTCTGATCTTCAGGGCAGCATCTTCAAATCTTTCCATGCTCCATCTTCACATGGTCCATCCTTGGTGGATGTTGTCAAATCTCAATCTCTCTCTCTCTCTCTCTCTCTCTCTCTCTCTCTCTCTCTTTCTCTTTCCTTTTGATTGCATTTGAGGCCCGCCTGAGTAATCCAGGGAAATCTTGCCACCTCACCATCCTTAAATTAATCATAACTTCAGAGACATTTCTCCATCTCTCTCCCCAATCCTCCCCCTATAAGAAGCTCTTTACAGATTATAGGAATTAGGATGTGAATATTTTAGGGAGATGCTGTTGGCCTGTCATGGAGGATAAGTCAGATGATTTTAAACAAGGGAGAAGAAACTTTTGAGAAGCTTCTCAGAAGCTTGGTCAAGGTTATCAAAGCCTGTAAAGATAACAAGAATGAGGAAAAGTTAGAGGACCATGTTCTGGGCAGCTGGGAGGCCCCTAGGGACAGGGTCAGAGTTCTTCTGTGAGATGCTACTGGTGGGAGCCCCACCTGAGCATGTTGAGAGGAGAAGAGGAAGTGGAAAGGGAAGGACTCCCTCATTCACAATCTATAACTTAATGATGATCCGAATTATATTTCATCATGTAGCCATGCTTACATAATAAATTTCATGTAGCCTTTTTAATATAAAAGAAGAGAACCCATTGGACTGGTTTTATGCTTCTTTACTTGTGAGTATCTGAATAATGATACTCCAGCCCAACCTTCATTTAAGTACAGCTGAGCAAGAGTCATGAAGCCAGAAGGAGGGAGTTTCCAAGACCAAGAAAGACCTTCTTAAACTTTTGTTGGAAGGAATAAATGGGCAAGAAATCAGAAGAAAATAATTTCAAAGACACCTGACATAATCACAGATATGCATGTATAACCAACTTTGTAAGAACATAACCATGTTAGCTAAAACAAATAATAATCTAAATAATATTTGTAGGCTTCTTCTCAAAAACTCATGTTTCTGGTTTCTTTCCCCTATATGTGACTTAGGTATTTACTCTTAGTTAAAATAAAAACTCATTGATGTACTATAGTCTAATGTATCTCATCTCAGAAATACCCTAGGGGATCCAAGAGGTTAAGGCTTTGGAATCCCAATTATTTTGAAATAGATAAAAAAAAGATGAAACTTAACTTAATGAAACTTAAAGTTACGTGTCTTTAAAATACGTGCTCACGGCAGCTTTATTCACAGCCCAAATCGTTGATGACACTAATGCCCATCAACTGGTGAATGGATGAACAAACTCAGTGCATTTATGTGCTCTGTGGGGGAAACCATGCTTGAAGGTGTATGCAAATCTGCACAATAGCATTTACAGAGCAGTTGGTAGGATTGGTGGGACCAATACCAACAGAAAGCACATGATGACCACCCAGGGCCAGGGTGTTAGGGCCTGGGTTAGGAAGAGCACAGCCTGGGGAGCTTGCAGAGAGCTGGAATGTTCCCCATGTGATGTGGTGGGGGCTACACAATGGTATGAACTTGTCAAAGCACATCGGAGGATACATTTAAAATGGGCACAAGCCGGGCACGGTGGCGCACGCCTGTAATCCCAGCACTTGGGAGGCTGAGGCAGGAGGATCGTGAGTTCAAAGCCAGACTCAGCAATTTAGCAAGGCCCTAAGCAACTCAGTGAGACCCTGTCTCTAAATAAAATACAAAATAGGGCTGGGGATGTGACTCAGTGGCCGAGTGCCCCTGGGTTCAATCCCCAGTACTCCAAAATAAGTAAAAACAAAAAAATAAAATAAAATAAAATGGGCACAGTGGACAATGTTTAAATTCTATCTCAATAAAATTGACTTCCTTAAAGTGTGTATTCTCCTGGAGGGATACAAATATCCCTTAAAATGTTAATAGTGTTTCTCCTGGTTGGGAAAAGACGAGGTAGTCGACTGACTACCCTGAGTCTACCTGGAGTGAGGGTGCACAAGCTCCACCACCTGGGAGCAGGGTGCTGCCAGCAGCAGCAAGACACATTTGGTTGGGCCACATCCTCTGTGCTCTGGGACTGAGAGAGCTTTGCTAACTGAAGGGTGATGTCTACAGAATCCACCCATGAAGAGGCAATGGACAGAGCCAGAGACTAAAACATCCACACAGTGGGCATTGAGAGAGTTAGAGATTACTGTCCTCACAGAAGGAATAGTAATGATCGGTAACGACAATAATAACAACTTTAGTAGTTCCATCTGCAACCCTTGTGCCAGTATTCTGTGTGACATACCAGTGACCTAGATAACTCAGGGATAGTGTTGTTACAATACTAGGATAGCAGCCATGGTTGCATGATGTGGGAAGTGTGACCAGAGACACTTGCAATCATCCAGAGCCCAGATGGATGGTGTGGTCAAGGGAGGCGGGCAGGTGGGTGGCCTAGTCTGCTCTCCCTGGGAACCAGGCAGTGCACAGCATGCAGGACGGCTCACCACACCAGTTCTTAGGATCAAGGCCTTCGGCAGTGGGATGGAAGCAGGATGGGGCAGAGGAACTGAATGCCACACAGTCACAGCAAGTCTCAGTCCCCCACAGGGAGCTCTGAGGATGGCCACTTGTCCTTGGTTGGGCACAGGGGGCCCAGCTTTTGTACCATATTGGGGACAAGCTGCCCCTGGGAAAGTGACATGAACTTTCACTGAGCACAATTCCCAGGCCTTAGGCGTCTGTGGGTAGAACTCTCAGTAGCTGGAAAACTAAATCCGTCAGGCTCGAAGGTGGACATGTGAGTGGAGAAATCTGCATAAACTCTATGGTTTCTATCAGTGTCAATTTCCTGGGGTGGCGGAGCACATGCCAGCGTGCACTACACTGTTATGATCTGTCTCTCTAAGCCTGGGTGAACCAAAAAATAAAAACGCATCCCTAGAATTATTAACAAGAGGGTCTACCTTCACATGGGTTTCAGATTTGAATTCACACTATTTAATTGGCCTGGGAACTCCCAAGCAAAGGAATTGGTACAAAAGCCACCTCAGACTCGCAATGCCCTGGGGAATCTGGCTTAGGCAAACAGAAGATCTCTCGGGAAGGGTGCATCTTCAATCCAGGCAGCAAAAGACCCCAGAGATAAGTCCCCCAAAAGCTTGAGCTCAAGCTAACAGAGACATGGGAAAGTCATCCTCCGTAAGCAAAAATAACAAATAGAAGAATTAGCTGCTTAAGAAATCCACATCACCAGGTTATTAAAAATAGACAATGAAAGAAGGATCTTCCGTTACTTAAGAAGACATTATGAAGAATTTACAAAATTAAAAATACGAGAAAGTCAAGAGATACTAATAAAGGGATCAGCATAAATGAAAACAACCTTCAAAACATACAGATTAAGTAGTAGTTTTGAGCCAGGGAATGAGAAAATTTGGAAACTAGAAAATGTAACTTATGAAATAACCCAAAATGAAGAGTTGAAAAATTTGAAAGAGGGATTAAAAGATCTAGGAAAGAGAACGAGAAAGCTCATACTTTATCAATTAGGACAGAATATAAGAAAGTGGGAAGGAAAACCAGAAGGGATAATGACAGAAGATTTTTCAGAAATGATGAAATGTATTAATTCTGTGATTCATGGAATTAAAAGATTCCCAAAAGGAAAAATATGTTATTCTATTTTATTTTATTTATTTTATTTTATTTTATTTTATTTTATTTTATTTTATTTTATGTACCCAGGGGGTTCAATCCCTGGTACCAAAATCCAAATTGAACCACTGAGCCACATCCTCAGCCCCTTTTATTTTATTTTTTTTTTTATTTTGAGACAGAATCTCTTAGTAATTGTTGAGGCTGGCCTCAAATTTGTGATCCTCCTCTCAGTCTCCAGAGTTGTTAGGATCCCAAGCATGCATCATCCAGGAAAAATGTCTTAAGATCACTAAAACAAAATGCTCCTAAAAACAGCCAGAGGAAAAAGAATCTACCTAAAACTGAAAGGTAATTAAAAGAACAATGACTTCTCAACAGCAACAATGAAAACAGAAGAAAACAAAGTACCTGAATTTTACATTAAAAAATTTAACAGCTAAACTATATTAAAAAATGAATCAAGGGTGAACATGACCTAGCAATGGCACTTTGGGCCATCTGCCCCGGAGAGAGTCATGTCCACGTGGTAAGGTCTGTGTGAAGGCTGAGTCACGCAGGGCAACCCGGACTGCTAACTCGCACACCTTCTCAGTGGTTGAACTGGCGCGCACTGGGCCACAGGATGCTGCTCGGCAGCAAGGAGAAATGCACTGAGGTTGCACACAAAAGGCAGGATGACCCTCCAGAGAAACGTGCCGAGTGAAAAAAGGCAGCCGTGTAAGGTTGCAGATGCCATGGTTTCATTTATAGGATATTGTTGAAACGACAAAATTATGGCGACAAAAGAAAAAGAGATTCGAGACTGGCTACTAGGGGCTAAGGATGGAGAAGGGGGCGCGGTGTCGGTAAGAGGTAGCAGAGGGAGATCCTGCGGCAGTGGTCAGGACAGGTAGCTTCACGGGGCGTGGCTCCAAGCACACCTGTGATGGGAGACGGAGAGGCGGATGTAGCGTAAGCGAGGAATCTGAGTGGAGTCCGGTTTGGACCAACGCCCATTTCTGATACTGATGCTGTTCTCTACCTGGGCAAGATGTTCCCCTTGGGAAGGCCGAGGGGAGGGTGCACAGACATCCCTATACTCTCTTTGCAACTTCCTGAAAATCTGTAATTGTGCAAAAAAACTTAAAAATAGCATGGAAGAAAATCAAGTGAATGGAAGTCATGTCTAACATAGGGAAAAAAAATTTACTCCTAGTAAAAAATGTACTCTCATTGAAGGAGCTCCTAGTGAATATATTTCAAGAAAAAGGAAAATTATCTCATAGGGAAAAGCAGCTGTGAACAAAGAAATGAACATATATGTAGACAAACTTCAGCTAGAATTGACTAAAAGAATAACACTATCTAATTCTGAGTGGTATCAAAAGGTAGATATAATACACTTTAATAGCATGCAGGATAGAAAGGGTTTATCCAAAAGAAAATATGTTAAGGTGCATATGACTCAGGAGAAGCTAGAGAAACTCATTTTAGACTTTGTTAGCTCAGTGATTCATGTTAATATTTAGAGAGTAACCACCCAAAAAAACCACAGATCAAACAAAAGCAGGAAAAAAGAAGGAAAGAAAGTATAAAAAGAACAAAATAAGTTGGAAGAAATAAATTTAAAACTCACAATCATAGTAAATATAAATGGAATAAACTCTATAGCTAAAGATAGTGATAGCACACCCGATTATTATAAAAACAAAACAAAACCTAAGAAAATAAACTCAATAAACTCTGGTTATGTTCTCTTTATAGAAGTGTCCACTAAAACATAGACACAGAAAGTTTGAAAATAAAAGGGAAAAATAAACAAAATAAAACTAGTCCAGTCATATTAATATCAGACAATAGGGGGAAAAGATTTGGGGATTTTTTGTTTTCTTTTATTTTGTTGTGGTACCAGGGACTGAACCCAGGGCTTCTTAACCACTGAACCACATCCCCAACCTTTACTTATTTATTTATTTTTTATTTAGAGACAGGGTCTCACTAAGTTGCTTAGGGCCTTGTTGAGTTGTTGAGGCTGACATTGAAGTGGAGATACTCCTGCCTTAGCCTCCCGGATTGCTGGGATTACAGGTGTGTGCCACCATGCCCCAGGTCAGACAACAGAAATTTTAAGGTGAATCTTAAAACATTCAGTAGTGTTTGTATTTGTGAAAAATTTGAAGCAATCTAAATATTCACCACTAAAAGTATAAATAAGTATTGATTATATATATGTATATACATGTACATATACATATGTGTGTATATGCATACATATGCGTGTGCATATATACACATATGCACACACATACAGAAACACACATCCATATGTCTGTATGTATATATACATATATAATCAAGATACATACAGTATAGACAAGCCACCCAGTCTATGGTATTCTGCTATGCCAGCCCAACATTGGCCCATTCCTGCCCACCTCTACAGATGAAACCATTATACCTTATGAAGTAATCCATGAATACATATATATATGTATATATATATATATTTAATTTTTTAAATGAGGGAACAGAGGTACACACCTGACCATGACAGCTTTGTGCCCCATGTTACCTCTAAATGCTAAAGCATCCTCTGTGGAGCCCACTGTGGGTGTGTGCTGCAGTACTCCCCAGCTGTCCGCATCCAGACCTTTGTGTGCAGCATGGCCATCCACAGTTCACTGGAGGATGCCTGACATGGTGGCTAGAAAGCTTGCAAGCTTAAGGTGAATGTGAAAGCAAGACTGTAAATCAGATTGCTGCAAAAGGAAACAGAACCTTGGTTCCCAGGGCCAGGAGAAACCATCTCTCCCTAGTGGGGCAGTCAGGACCTTCTCCCGTGGTCCCACTCGTCACCAGCTCTCCTGTTATCAGAGGCAATGCTACTACAGGGGCTGGTGGCTGAGCTTGACTGAGTGCATCGAATCTTTCAGGATGATCCCTTTGCTGTGACTAATTCAACCTCCTCCACATTTGAAGGAGTCAGCTGTGTCCCACAAAGAGGAGCCCAGGTGAGGGTGAATGGGGAAGTTATGATGAATGATGGTGGCGTCAGTCCCTTCGACTCTTATTTTTTTGACTGCTACTATCAGACATTTAAATGGAGAAGGTGCTGAAGGTTTTGCCCTCATCCCTTCTCCCTCATTATTCTCTGCTCTAGAAATAACTATGGAAATCCATATAGTCCTATGTGGGGGCTTGTTTGGCAATGTAGGTTCTATAAGGGATCCTCCCCAATCCCTGTCTTTGGGGAATTATTAAGGAATTGCTATATTTAACCAATAGCTTTCTGGACACAGACACCTCAGACTTAACCAGGACGATACAGAATTCATTCCTTTCCTCCCTCCCTCCCTCCCTCCCTCTCTCATCCTCTGCTCTGCCTTCAGTGAAGGCCCCCACGCCGGCTGATCCTGACGGCCATCCTTCCTCCCTCCTCCCCACTCCTAACTTAGGGCCAACTGCTCTCACTTTTGCCTCTTCCACCCCATTCCTCCTCCCCGGCTTTGCTCCCTCATCTTTCTTCTGGACTATTCCAAGTGTCTTCAGTTTCTTCCCCCTCCCAGTGCCTTCTGTACTTCTAATGCAGTAAGACCAAATTCTATACGACTGAAGAGTGACATCCTAATTCCATGTCATACCCCGTGTCAAATCCCTCAGTGTCTGCCCTTACTCACAAGATTAAGTCAAAACTCACCAGAGACATGAATGGGCTGCTATAATCTGGCCCCACCAATTGCTCCAGCCCCTCACCTTACCATTCATTTATTACTAAGACTACATTGTCACAAAACCAAGCTAGCTGCAAAGTAAACAGCACAACCTGGTCTTTGTTCAGAGCAATCCTTCTCCTGGAAAGTCCACTCCTCACCCTCTGGGCTTTCAAGACATGGCTCAGGCCTCCAGGATGCCTCCAGGATGCTTCCTGACCTGGAGGAACAGTATGGAAGGGGAAGTCTGTGTAGCTCGTGCATGGTTCTCCCCAGCACCTGCCATATTGAATTGAAAGACTCTATTAAAATGGTTTTCCATAGCATATGCTCCTTTTCACCTTGTCCTGCCCAGCAATAGCAGGATCAGGAAGCATGACAGATTTTGAATCCATGTGTGCGCAGCACTGTTTGGCTGCTTCATGTGTGTTTTATTTGTTTAACATGTTAATCGCCTGCTCAGCAGGTTCTTCCCTTGGAAGCGTGGGAAGGAATCCGGCATGAAGGCGAATGTCCCGGGCTGCCTTCTCCTGCATGCAAGAAGACCCAACGCCGCTCACAGTTCAGAATCTCAAAGCGGGTTGAGGTGGAGAAGGGAAGAAAACAGTCGAAATGAAAATGGTTAAGTTAATTAATTGCAAGCTCGCTTGTAGGACCAGCACGTTTATTTAATCAGTTGCCTAGTAACCCTGCCTGTGTATGATGTGAATCTGATCAGCGTGCCTCGGGAACAAATGATGGGCCGTTCTTCCTGCCAGCCACCCCACTCCCAGCCTGATTTCCTGTGCTCTGGGGTTTGAAAAACCCGAATTCCCCTTGTGCCCACTAGCAGGAGGTTGGGAGGTGGAGACAAATGCATGTCCTCTTCCTCTTGTCCTCTTGGTCTCCCTCCGCAGACCCCACAGCCGGGGAACAAGGCCTTTCAGCTGATGAATGCTAAGACAAGAAAAATGACCCGCATCCCTTGCCATTACAGAATGGCCTGCACACCAGGCGCCAAAAGGGGCTGCTGGGCTCTCAGAAGGGTTATCATGTTGTACCCACATCAATAAACAGAAATGTGTCCCCGTGCCCTGTGGGCCAGGTCCTCTGCCCCTGGTAGAACACAGAAGGAGAAATAAAGAGGGGACTTCAGGCTACTGGTTTTGTGTCGCATGAGCTTTCTCAGTGACCTTAAACAGGGGGCAAGAATAGATGATGAGTTTAATTACGTAAGACCAGCTCAAGATAAACTGCAGTTTTGTTTCCTCTCTGAAAAGGAAAGGGAAAAAAAAAACCTCAGGCTGTAACAGGCAACTGAACCCTGAGCACCCCTTTGGTGCAGGATTTATTGGAGGATTTGATGACAAGATTTGCTTGTAGATTTCCACCTCCCGTATGTTATTTTCCTAGCTGGTCGTTTTGAACACCCCTCCCCCGTCTTTATCCCCAACCATCCCCGTTCTGAAGCCAAATAAAAAGGGAACATCAATGAAATAAAGACCCATGTTTCTGCTTTGACACGCCGTGACCACAGTTTTATACTATTATGAGTTGGGGTTTCTTTTTTTTTCTTCTTCTCTATTTGTCACTCTCTGTGGATAAAAGACTCCATCTTCCATAAAGAATTCCCACCAGAAATCTTTATAAACCCTCCATCAGAGAGACATTCAGCCATCGTGCTGTGCAAAAGCTAATCTAATTAAGACAGGATCTGCTAAATTTAATAGCCTGCTATGAATTTTTACAGACATCTGGTCGCTGGGAGTTGGAACAGCTCTAACGTAGAAAATTCACATTGTCCAGATGACCAATATCAGGGTCAAAGATTTTCTTTGGGGAACTGATATTGTCTTGGTATAGACGCTATTTCCAAACGGTGATATCCTACAGGTAAATGCTTTGGAAAGAAGATTGAGGATGGAGACTCCTGCATCTCAGCTCTCCATCCGCACAGTAAAGGCAATGGCTTTCCATTGTTTCATGGATGAATTTGAAAATGCACACAGAGGACTGGCTTCATGGGCGTGCACCTCATGTTAAAAAGCCTTTGCTCTGCCATTTTGCCTTAAAATTCTTATTCTTGAGAATATTTTTGTTTTTATGCTGGGTCCTCCAAATTTTGTAGTTGATTCTGTGTGCACAAAATTCTTTGCACGCAGCTTCTGCACAGTAGACACATTTATTACCAAGTCTCCACACCCATCTCCCTTCAGGGGAATATCATAAAATCCGAGCCGGTAGACTTTTGTCTTGTTTCTAGTAAGCCAACTTCCTGACCAGGGGTCCTGTATAAGGTTTCCTCTCAGCACCTCCCCAACAAGGGTCATATCCATTTACACAAAATAAATAATCGTAGTAATAAAAGTAAGTTAAATTTCATATATGCCTATATGTTTATAGTTGCAAAAATGATCAGTTTTATAGAAATGAGTATCTTGGAGGCAGAAGAGTTATTAGGACTTACATTCTAGAAGGAAAGCTATTTTTCACTTTATTTTGTTTTTCTTGCATTTTTTTTTACCATATATATATTCTGCCTTTAAGAAAATAAAACATAAAACAAAATCTAATTTTTTTACTTAGATTCCACTAATCCTTTCTTACACACATATGTGAACGTATGTTCATTACCACATTTTAACTTGTTTTCTGAAAAGGTGAAATGGAGCAAGGTGGGCCATCCCCAGAATTCAACCAATCGTCCTTCCTCCAGAAGCAAGGCTCCCATTCCAGACCCCGGCACCTAATGGTGCTGACGGAAGTTTCCCTCACTCATCTCCTGCCTATAGGCAGAAAGGATGTCCGCGCTGCCTCCGCAGAGATCCGTCTCCTGAAAACCCCTGCTCAAAAAGGCAGGCATGCACATGCATGGGCGACTTTCCCTAGCACAGGAAAACAAGGAGGAGTGGGGCCACCCATTAAAAACCTATGTTCTGACAATATTTTGCTCTCAGGCTGCTGAAAAACATAGCATCTAATAGGCTTTGAAGTGAGAGGTGGAATTCCTGTGAAATGAGATTTTTTCCCCAACTATCTGAGGGAGCAGTGCCCTCCACCAGACACAGCTTGAGCGACCTTGGGCAATGATAAACACCATAACACCCCCAAGTCAGCCTGGGTAATTGCCATGTTTAATAATGAAGCATGTGGTCTAAACCTGTGCTCAGCATTTCTGTGGTGTTCTGAGGGGCACCCAGGGGTGACGAGTGGACAAGGGTCAGGCTGACTAGCCAGTTCTCAAAACGGGAACGATTGAGAAATTCCTTGCCTCTTTTCATCCAAAGAGTTCTGGTCTCCCATGATAGAGCCCAAGGTATCTCCTGCATGGAAGAGCGAATTCCTCCAGTATTGTTTTAGTCCATGCCCCTGGGGCAGCTGGGTGTTTAACACAAACAGAAAGAAGGGCCCCTGGTCCTCTTGCAGAGGCGTTGAGTGTGTTTTCTGACTCTTCCGTCTGACCATAAGTGCTCCATAGGCTATTCACCTCTTCTACTGCCCAGCCTCTGGCTCTCTCCTCTCTGGTCTTTGGGGGACAAGACACCATTTGTGTGCCTAGAAAAGAGCTGAAAGAGGGCAGAGAGCCACCTTGCGCAAGGATGTCACCATGGCAAGTCAACAGATGCTTGAAGATGAAAATATGGGTCATCTCCAAAGGTTCCAGTCCCTTCCGCGATAGGGTCAGGGCTTTTCCAGTTCTATTTTCCCAAAATCTTCATCCCAGGCATGCGATGCATCCTGTTGTAGCTGCAGGTCCTGGACTCACACTTGGTTTTCACAAGCATGCTTGTTTGTGTGTCCTGGTGATACCTGGCCATATGTAACTGATTTGAGCTTCACTTGGCTTAATGCTTGCTTTTTCTTCCTAGTAGTGCTGGGAACAAGAAAGAACATAGTAGATACTTGTAAAATAAATCAAGAGTGTGATTGGTATCATTCCCGTGTGTGCAAAGAGACCCAAGGTACTTTTAACTCCAAGCCCCGTCTGCTTCAGCAGTCGCCTACTGCTGTCTGTCAGAGAGGAGGCGTTAACTACTTTCTCAGCTTCTTCTAAACAGATGCATCTTAGCTGGCTTAAGCCTTTAAGGAAGCCCAGTGTTAATGAGAGGCTGGATATGGGAGTTGGATGCCCTAGAGTAGGATCCCTGCACACCATTAAGCAGGTGGATGACAAAGGGTAAGTTACCCAACTTCTCTGTTTCCGTTTTCTCATGCAAGTTCCTACATTATATGATTATAATGATAAGTAGTTATTATTTTAAGGTGCTTAGAATGATGGTAGCATACAATAAAAATCACATAAATGTTCACTGAATAAGTAAAATGTCTCTAAGAAAGGATACTACTCATGAAGTTTCAGCCTAGGAGTGAACTATACATTCCTTGGCAGGTGATACCTGAAAGCGTGCTAGGAAGGAGTCCAAAGCCACATAAGAGTTTTGGTGAAAAGTAGAAAATGATGTCTGTCATGGGCTCCAATAAGGGAAACGGCAAGACGTGCGCCCCATTCCTACTGTTCCTGGTATGCAAATGAGTTTGCAACCTAATATTTTCCGAGGACCCAAGCAAATGGATGACAAGACCGGAAATGTTGCAAAAGCACTTTTGAGAATATTGTGTGCCTAATATTATTCCAAGTGCTGAAATACAGAGATGAAACAGAGCCACTACTCTCAACGTTTTTGCAGGCCAGAAGGAGACATGGGCCTGCGGACTGTAAGTTAAATCACAGTGTGCAAGGCAGAGCTATGAGCTCAGTAGGAGGAACTGCTGCACACCAGCATGGGGGAGACCACAGTCTTTGGGGGAGTCCACTTCCTCCTGCAAAAGACTATGTGCTACCCAAGTTGCCCACTGGTTTTAAACAGCAGTCCAAATGGACCAAACCTATGAAACAGGGCTTTTAAATACCAGATGACCACCCACACTGAATTGTGATCTCAGAAGGAAAACAAGCAAGACAATCCCAGCAACTGCCCTCATCTGCCTAATGCTCCAAGGCAGATTCAGGGCAAGGCAGATGGAGAGGCCACTCAGAGCTCAGTGGCATCCCTGAGGGAAGGCCACGGAGGCTGGCGTGAGCACACACCAAGGCAGGTGGAACTGGAGGGCTGAAGGCCAGAGAGAAGGGAGGGCCACAGAAAGAAAGCGAGTGTCTGGAAGGGAGAACCCAGCATCTGGCTGAGTCCCACTCTGCTCCCATGTGGTGAAACATGTTCAAGGATATAAAAGAAAAGGTGAGCAAAAAGAGAAGATGCATAGAAAGTACACAGATCGAAATTTAGACATAAGGCAGAATTTCTGAACTAAAACTGTTCAGGGCTGGTGCACAATACATCTCTAGTTCATGAGCGTTTAGCCTTCAGCAGGGGTGATGCTAAGATCCTTCCACTGTGGCATGGCTCCCAACAGTGCTCCTGGGAGCCCCCATCATTATCTTTATTATCAGATACATTACATGGTGACCAAGCCCACAATACATTCTCCTTTTTTTTTTTTTTCAGCAATCTCTTATCTTTTAAATAAATTTAAAAACAAGGAAGGAAATGTCGTATATATGAATGCACATTTACTATTTGGGACAATGTCATTTCTTTTTGTAGATTCCTATATCCTTCTGGCATTCTTAGTTTGAGCATTGCCTTTCTTCTGCTTTTATTAGGTTTTAATTGCCTTTCTTGTTCTTAATGTCTATTTGTGTAAATTCAAATAATTGATTTCAGAGATTTTTGATGTTGTCTGTGTGTGTATATGAAAGAGCAATAAAATTGATAAACCTCCAATGAGTAATTAAGAGGAAAATAAAAATTATCAATACCAAATGCAAGAAAATTACTACAACAATTTTTACTATAACTTTTGCTTATTTTGTAAAAAAGCAAAATAAGAGAGTGACATGAAAAATTTAATGTCAATAGATTTGACAACTTGGGTGAAATGGCAACAAAATCCTAAAAAACACAAACTACTAAAACTCATTCAAAAGGAAATAGGTAAACTGGATAGTCCTAGAACTATTGAATTATTTGAACTTATTGTTAGAAATCTGCCCACAACGCAAACTCCAGACCTAAATGACTTCTTTGGTAAATTCTACCAAACACTTACCTACATAACCTCTTCTAGAAAATAGCCAAAAGATATAAACACTTACCAGCCCATTTTATGAAGCCCACTGGCTTTCTTTCAGAATCAGATGAAGATATTAAAAGAAAAAAATACTCTAGGCTATTATTCTAGCAAAAATAGTTACAAAAATCCTTAATGAATTTCTAAAACTATCAATTTAGCAATAAAAGAAAATTCAAATGTCATGACCGTTGAGGTTTAGCTGAGGTGTTGAAGGTTGATTAACATTTTTAAAAAGTCAACTTCATTTACTACATCAACAGACTAAAAAAAGAAGAAATTAATGTATGTTTATTTCAATCTACATAACAAAAGAATTCAACAAAATTCAGTAAACTAGGAGCAGAGAGGAACTTCCTAAATCTGAAAAAGAGTATTTTTGAAAATCCTATGCTGAGGATCATACTAAATAGTAAAAGGCTGAAGGCTTTCCCCTTGAAGATAGGAACAGGGGAGACTGCATTTCCCACTTGTATTCAACATTGTGCTAGAGGACCTAGTTAGTGCAATAAGGCAGGAAAAAGAAATAAAAGTCATCAAATTGGAAAGGCAGAAGTAAAACTGTCCTTACTTGTAGCCTGATATGATTGTGCAAACTTCCAGACAATCATTTAAAAAAAAATCTAAAAAGAAGTTAAAAGAACTAATAGATGAGGTTAGCAGGGTCACAAGGTTAAGTGTCAGTATAAAAATTTAATCACATTTCCATATTTTGGCAACACAAAATTGAAAATTGAATTGAAGAAAAATCTATAGCAGAGTTAAAACCATAAAATACTTAAGAGTAAATTAAAGCATGAGAAAGGACCTTTGCTTGTAAATTACAAATCATGGCTCAGAGACATTTCAAAGATCTAAACAAATGCATCATGTTTATAGATCAGAAGGCTCAACAATAATAAGATGTGAACTCTCCCCACATTGATCTATAGGTTCAATATACTCTCAATCAAAATTCTAATAGGCACTTGTGTTGTTGAAATTGACAAGCTCATTCTAAATTAAAAATATATAAATGCAAAGAATCTAAAATAACCTCCAAATTTTAAAAAGTAAAAACAAAGTTATAGGCTTTATGATACTTTATTGTAAAACTTCCTTTAGGACAATGTGATATTGGGATCATTTAGACATATAGATTCATATTACAGAATAGAAAGTTCAGCAATAAACTTACAAATATATGGCTAATTAACTTTGACAATAATGAGTATGTAATTTAATAGAGGAAAGAATAGTTTTTATCCATCAATGGTGCTAAGACAATTAGACATTCAGGTACTAGGTAGCCTTCAAGGTAACCCTAGTAATTTTTTCTTCTTGGTACTCAATTCTTTGTGTAGATCCCTTCCCTTGATTTGGAACTGGTTTATATGACCAGCAGCATATGGTAGAAGAGAGGTGTGTTAGTCAGCTTTTCTTTGCTGTGACCAAATTATCCAACAAGTAAAACTTGTTTATTGTAGTTCACAGCTTCAGAGGTTTAGTTTATGGTTGCCCAACTCCATTGTTCTGGACCTACATTGAGACCACACATTATGTCAGAGGGTATGATGGAGCAACACCGCTCATCTCATGGTGGCCAGGGAGCAGAGAGAGAGAGGAAGGAGAAGACGCAGAAGGAAAGATCAACCCGTCCAGGCATGTCCCCAGCGACCCACCTCCTCCAGTCATGCCCCACTTGCCTAGTTACCCCCTGTTAGTCCATTCAAACTCGATGGACTGATTAGGTCTCAGCTCTCACAATGCAATCATTTCACCTCCTAACATTCCTATAGTGATACAGGAGCTTTTGGGGGACACCTCATATTCAAACCCAAACAAGGGGGAATATGATGTCAGGTAACAGTGATCCTCATAGTTTGGAGATCAGATCATTTTGTTCCCCTACTCAAAATATTTGAAAAGCTTCTTGGCTCACTCAATACAATTCAAAGTCCTTATCTTGGCTTAGTAACATCTTTGAACACCTCTCTGAATTCACCTCTACCTCTCCTCTCCTTATTGGCACATTGACTTCCTACTCCTTGAATCTGCTTTCCTGTTCCTTGAAATCAGCATGGTTTGCCCCTTTACCTCCCTGATCTTGGATTGTCACTTTAACAGGGTCTGTACCAACTATTTGTTTAAAAATCACCCAACCCGCACAACCCTGAAGATTGCCCATTACCTTACTTCCCTTGACACATGTCACCAAATGGCATACAGTATACTGGTGTGTTTATGACCTGCCACCTCCCCTCCCTGCCCAACACACTTGAAGGTAAACTCCATGCCTGGAAAAGTACCTGGCATGTGCTCTGTGCTCATTAAATGTGTTGAATGAACAAAAATCCATTGTACTTTATTAGACTGGAAAGACAGAAAACCAAAAAGAGCTCAAATGATGCTGAAATTCAAAACAGGAGAAACATAAGAAGAAAAGAAAAATGGGGGAGATGGACCAAGCTGGCTCCTCCAGAGTGTGGTCCATGAGCACAGTCTGGGGTGAGAAGTACAGAGTCTCTCACAGCCAAGGGCTGAGAATTAATGGGCTATCCCAGGGGATATCCCAAGGTTCAAAGTCCAGAGTGTCCACAAAGCCTTGCCTCTAGTTGAGTGGCTCTGTTGAGGAGAACCTGAATGGAAAACCAGTAAACTAGATTAGGAACAGCACTGGTACCACTTGTGGGCACAAGGATTATAACACAACTGACTAATTTGGGGGGTGACCTTGCGGAGCAGTTGAGACGTGAAAGAATAAATTATCTCAGCTGAAATGAGAAATTGGGGGCCATTGTGTTAGATCCTGACAACTGTGCAGTGAAGGACCTCAGAATCCAGGATGCTGGAAGCCGTCCTCAGCTCTGCTTTCCCCACCACCTTCGTTCCTGAAGCCCCAAGTATTCCTCTAGAGTAGAAGGCACAGGCAGCAACTTTGGTTGTGATGGGGAAGTTGTAGAGGAAGTTGTCCCCCAATATCCCTTTCACTGGGGAGCCTCGGGGCTTCCCTTTGGCAACAGACCACCCAGCCACAGAGTGCAATGCCTCCCACCCAGTGATGGCAGGGATGCCTGATGGCTGGTTTCGGGCCCGGGGATTCCACTGTGACTGATCTGTTCACCTCCTGGGCCATCTCAGGCGCGCTTGCTGTGAACAGGCTCCAGCCTGCTGCAAGCCCAGCAAAGCCCCCCGAGCCAGACTGGATCCCCAAGTGACCTCACCCACTGACCCACTCTGCTCCGTCTACACAAGAGATGAGTCTCCTCATTAGATCTCTCCATCAGAGCCGTGCCCTGCTGTCCTACATCCTAAGGAATAGTGACCTAGAGGAAGAGTACAGACTGGAATCAGAAAACCCAAGTTCATGGCCCAGATCTACTGCTCAGCAGGCCTGAGTGCCCCAACCTTCTCTCTCAAAGTGAAAACGATGTTAAGACTTGCCTTTGTTACAGAGCTGGGGCCTTCTGGGAAACCAAGGCAGCAGGAAGACCCACCCTTCAAACCCCAATTCTTTTAATCAAGTTAGAAAGATTTCAGACATGTTGCTCAGAGTAACAGGAATAAGTTTATTGAAGGGATAGGAAAAGAGAAAGGGGACACTCTCAAGGGACAGAGTGGGTCCTCTCAGAGAGTAGAGGGACATCTTGCCTCTCCTGTACCACAGTATTATGGGGAATCCCAGGGAAGTTTCCAGAAAGTCCAGCCCAGGCCCACCTCTTGACTTTTGATTGACAGTAAGATGACATCAGATTTTCAAGTATCCACTGCCATGACAACTCAAAGTCACCTTGGCTCATGCTGACCGGTTCTAATTGGATTCTTAACCATACATTCTTACAGATTTTATTGTTAGGAGAAATTATTCTTGTCTCCCTGAATTTCAGGATCTGATCACAAAAGTCTCCTGAGTTCCTCCCATCAACATTATCTTGGGCCTGAATTTCTCCTGTAGATAACAGGTAGTTTGCTGAGGAATGTATCATATCCTGTCCACTTAGACAAGACAGAGTTGCGGGTAAATTGCTTTTGGGCAAAGAAAGCCTTTGGGGGTCAGCACAATGTGCCCACTTTATAGAATTATTCTCTTAACCTCCTGCTCCTCCCTTCCTCTTCTGTCTGTCCCCTAACCCTTGAAAGCTGTGTGTTTACAGCTTTGGAAGTGGGTGCAGTGTCTGATCATCAAGGGACACACTTATTATTGATTTTATTGGTCATGTACAAAGCCTACCAGAAGTGATAGAACTTGAACATGTCAGGAAGGAAAGGGACGCAGAGGAATAAGGTCCCTGGGTCAACCTGTCCCACCGGCCATGCCCTTCTTCCTCAGTTCTTGCCACCAAGCACTTCCTGCCAAGCCAGAAGGACTGTCCTCAGAGGTCAGGAGAGGAAGTCTCCATGGCTTCTTTGGGCCTCCTCCAGCCTTTTTAATCTTACCTTAATGAAGTTATTTTCCACCCCCACAATGCATTGCTTCACAGGAGCCTCGGTGACAATACCCTGCTGCTTGCTTTCAAACCATGCACTTTCCCTTTAGATCAAAAAGCTACAGACTGAAGACAAAGCAATGCCTCCATGATCCTCCAAATCGGATTTCTGTGGCTTTAAAACCCTCAGTGAGGAAATGCCTGAAAATAACTTCTCAACAGGAACAAGACCAGTGACAGGCCACATCCTCCCTGAATCCCTGGGGATGTTTTCCCTCCCCCTTCTTTCTCTCCCCTTGAAAGAAATCTGTGCTTTCCATTTGTGACTTTCCCATCAACTGCAGAAATCTCAGGCAAACACACAGAAAAAAAAAAAATCTTTCCAGATATGATGTACTGTAATGTTTACCATCTTAAAAGAATCCGTTCTTAGCCTGCTGCACAGTAAATCACCCATTTGTTTCACTCAAATCACTTCCCATAATAAAGGATCCGTGTAAATGCAGCGGGAGCTCTGTCATCCCCAGGTGATGGGTTGGCATGGTAGGATTTATCTCCCCCATCCACCAGTGTGAAAAGCTGGTGCTATGCTTTCTGACACAACAAAAAATAAAAAAGAAAGAAAGAAAGAAAGAAAGAAAAAAATCAGGGAAAAAGTTGCAGTTCCGGCTTGTGAATTCATCAAGAGCTGACTTCATGAAATCTTAATGAGCAGATTCAAGTGAGGGCTGAGGATAACTCACTCAGGCAAACGAAAAAGCATTAAGGCAACATTAAACCCAAGAAGAGCCAAAACTATGGCCTAAAAATTTAGTCATTACAGGTGAAATAAATAGCGCTTTTTTGTGCTGGAATATTTAAATACAGAGAGACAGACAGTCGGGCAGACAGACACAGGGAGACAGAGCGCAAATAACCATAACTCAGATTCGATGATCTAACACTGTACAATGAAACTTTCGGTAATGATGAGTTAATAGCATCAGGTCAAAAGCTGACCTTGGATTTGCTCAGAAAAAAAGGCTGTCGGCAAGGGAGAACTTGACCTAGCTTGATAGTAAGAATCCCTGACAACAGAATGCATTCCAATATGTGGAGGTGCAGACACACAACAGGTTGGAGGTGCCCACTGTGTGATTTTTTTTTCTCTGAGACAAAGATGCTTTTTCTATGCAAATAAACCTAAGTCCATGGGCCCTTGTCAGCTGGTGTCCCTGGTGATGCTCCATACTCCCCAGGGCCTTCCAGGAACCCACCCCTTCTTCAGGAATTCACAGCCAGGTTAGGTGGAAGTCTGGGTGAGGATTCCAACAGAAACAGCAGGGGGAGTGAAGCCCTGTAAGGAGGCCACTTACCCAGTAACAGAGGACTGGTGGCAGACACAGGTGCCACCACATCCGTGGAGCATGCCCTCATACAACAGACACCCACTTGCTCACAGGGACACTGTGGAGGGAACCTGCACTGTCCTTATCTGTCTCCCAGACAGGGAGCCAAGGTCTGATGAGATGAGGTGCTTGCTCGATCGGAGCTAGTGAGGTGGTGAACCAAGGCCACATCCAGGCCACGCCCCTTCGCCTGGGGAATCCCCTGCTCTCCCTCTTCTCCCTGCTGTTCCATGTCATTCTGGCCCTATTCTGCTGTCCACGTGAAAATCCCTGGCCTGGCCACATGCAATGGCTCCTTCCTTCAGCATCACCTGCAAGCAGTGAAGGCCCAGTGTAGGGAGCGGGCTGCCAGGCCCGGAGGGGTTGACTGGAATGCAGGAGAATGGCACCAATGCAGGTCCCAAGCCTTCATCCCCCGGCTGCCATGTTGCCTTTCCATGGCTGCTCACCCTCAGTGGAAACCAGGCGCTGCTGGCTAGCGCGCCTTCTTTTGAACTAAAAGCCCTTCACCCTCAGAACCTCTCCACACCATAGAAAAGAGACACAGAGCTGTAAAGATATCAGTCGGACTATTTGAACTAATGGTTATTTTATCTTTCTATAAACATTCCGTTCTTAATTCTGCAAGTGGGTAATATGAAACCCTTAACAATGCTTCATTTAGAAGGACTTGGGAAACTCATCCACTTGTTAGGTATATAACTGGGAGAATAGTAATACAAATATAAGTCATCATATTTTGGTCACATGTGGTTAATTTTTCTTAGATAAAACACCGAGAACCCAATATGGAAATGTCAAAATTGCCTCAGAGTGAAAAACTCAATTTGAATATTTATGTACATGTTCCAAGTTGAGGCAATCCAGCAAACTGTTTAATAAAGACAAAGGATTCAGCTGTTTGTGCATTTTAATTTGCAAAACAAAGAGCATCACATAAATGTGATTTAGTTATATTATTACACACTTTAATTTATTATTCATGCATCTTATTTTCTATAACCAAAACAACAAGACATGTGTTGCAAAATATCAACATTGCCACAATTTAGACCACTTACAGTAAAAGGTGGGTTAACTGAGCGCAGTCCAAATGTAACAAGGGCGAGTGTGTATACATATGTATGTGTGCAAAAGAGATGAAGAGGGTATTTTTATCAGGAAAAGTAAAAATAACACGAAACCGGCCAGAATGTGGACTGTAGTTAACTTTCTGAGCACTGAGCCACGGGCAGCTCTTTTCTTGTTCACTGTATTTGCTGATCAACGAGAAGACATGCTCTGGAATCTGAGGCCTGGTCACTCCTGCTTCCGCTGCTTCCCTTGGCTCTGTGGCTGCCCACCTCTTCACAGCTGCTGAGAACCCAGCTGGGTGTCTCCAGAGCCCCGTGCCTCCCGCTGAACTGCAATACTGTGACTAGAGAGAATTGTCCCAGGCTCCAACTGCCCCTCAGACATAGGTGCTCTTTGTTCTTGCTTTTCTTAATACACATATCAGTAAAGTCCCATTTCTAAGTACACAGCTCAGGGGCATGAAGTACATTCATGTCACTGTGGGACCACTACCACCATCCATTTCCAGAATTTTCTTCATCTTGCAAAACCAAACTCTGTGCCCATTAGACACCAGCTCCCCATTTCCCTGGGCCCTGTCTCTGTCGCTATGATCTTACTCTTCACTTGAGTGAAGTTACACAGATTCCACACGTGAATGAGCTCATACAGTATTTTTCTTTATGTGACTGGTCTCAAGTCCTACCTATGCTGAAGCATGCCAGAATTTCCTCCCTTTTTAAGGCTGAATAATATTCCCTGTATGCGCATAGCACATTTTATCTATTCATCTGTCTATGGATATTTGGGTCATGTTCGTTTTGATGATTTGTACTGGTCTGGGATCTTTTTGCTTGTTTGTTTCATTTTGATGCACTTATGGGGTAGGTCTTCTCCATCTCTTCTGCTCTCACTTCCTCTTCTGATTCCTCCCCCAATTTTACCATTCTGTCCCCCTGGCCATGCCTTTCAATGAAGATTAAATTATGCAGATGATATTCTCCTTGCTAAGGCAGAGATAGGAATAATCCATATTAGAAATCAAGGATTGACTCAGAGAAGGAGTTTCTACTTAATTTCTAGTTACTGTTGGTAAACATTTAAGAAAAACATCTGTTCCTCAAAGCACCCAAGCCTTGAGGTTTTAATAGGTAGAGCTGAGGGGATCTCTCCTCTGATTACTAAATCCTGGACTATTCTACACACTTCAAATGTGGTCAAACTGGTATGTTCTGTACCTCGCATACCCTACAGAAACTAAGTAAGTTGCCCAAACTTCTTTTCATTCATTCATTCATTCATTCAACACATTTTTATCAAGTACCTATGACTCATAAGGCTTTGGAACAGCTTTGTGGATACAAACATGATCAAAAACTTTTATGACTTTGGCCCTTGTGATGCTCAAAGATTTTAACAGGCTGAATATTAAGCAAAGAGTACTCAAAGTATGTAAAATTGCAACATGAAAATATGCTGTGTGAAATGAACACAGTGAAAAGAGTATGAAGGTTCAGTAGCAGGTAGCAGGGAGCCAGACATAGTGGAGTTGGGGTGGGCGGGGATGAGCAGGAGAGAGGGTTCCTCTGCCCCTGGACCTGGAATATGAAGCATCATCTGGAGGGGAGATGGTATAGCTATCCCCATTTTCTTCCTTTCCATTCACTCATTCAGACATTTAAAGTAAGTGAGTCAATAAATTTTATTTTACATCTACTATGTGCCTGGCACTGTGTTAAGCACTAAGAATATACTGGTAGACGAGACAAACCTGGTCCTCACCTGTATGAAACTTACATCCTACTGGAAAAATGCAGTAAAACACCAACAAAAACCAAGCAAAATAATGATAAATGCTGAAGGTGCTACAGAAGAACCTACCAGGGCTGAAACAGTGAATCCCACTTTGGGGGAACGACTGGGGGTGGTCAGATAAAGCTTCTTAGAGAAAGAAACATCAAAAAGAAATCTGAAAAGATGAAAAAGAGCTGATTGTCTAATAAGATGAAAGGAAAAGCATTGTGACCAAAAGGAACAGCACAAGCAAAGTCAGGGATGACTTTGGAAGACCACTGGCTGGAGAAGTTTCATTGAAAGGTGAGGTTACTGACAGGGACAGGAAACCTCCAGGCTTGGAAATGAGTGTTAAGGTTCTTGTTAGTTGCACACGTGTGTGTGTGTGTGTGTTTTATAAAATCAGAGAAGTAACAAGATCTGGTCTACATCTTTGGAACAGCATTCTTGCTGCTGTGAGGAGCATTGCTCAGAGATGCCCTTTGGGAGCTGCCCCAGGGAGGGAGGCATTGTTCTGGACCCCATGTTTTCATGGCCCTGGTTTCTTCCGTGCCCCTCCCACTGGAGTGTAAGCTCCACCAGGGAAGTCCTTCTGTCTGCTTTTGCTCACTGCTGGCTCCCAGGGCCTGGCACTGCCTGGAATGCAGGAGACACATTCAACAAATATTTGTTGTTATTGTTCGGTCAGATCATCAGCTCTGTGGCTGATGCTCTTGAATTGTTTACTTTCACACATCGAGATAATGACCAGGGTAAATTTACTGAAACAGTGTCTGTGGTGGGGGTTCCTAACATTTTCACATGGCCTGCGAATTCTCAGGAACGCGCCTGCAATCTCGCTCTGCTCTCAAGCAAAGATTTAATATCTGGAAGCAACAGTAAGATTGCAGATCACTAAGGCTTCATTACCTTTACAAAACAGACTACAGGGCATTTACTTGTGTGCTCTGAAATATTATCATAAAACTAAACCTTACTTGTCAAAACAAACAAGCAAAGTAAATTCCATGAGGCATTATAGCTTCAATAGCAATCGCATTATTTTTACAAGCTAATTCATAAAGCAGATAATTCATAATGGCACGCCCCTTCATAAATGTGAATGTGTGAGGCTCTATAGCATGAATACATCAGTGCAGATGTGTAAATAACTACACCGATCCCTCAATAAAAGTGTTTTATTCTCATCACTATGAGGTAAATATGCCACCTGAATAATTTACTTCCTCTTTCTCCTTCTGAAATAATATTTTGAAAGGTAAAAATTTAGATTCAGAAAAATGAGGAAAACTAAGTTTGATTAGAGTCTGCCAAACTTCAAAACAGAAATATGAATGATAACTAATAATTGTAACTGTAAAAATAATAAAGTGACTGGAATGAAAATCTCACTATTTCACACATTAAAGCCAATTAGTCTCCCAGCACTGGCCCTCATTCAGTCATCTTGGCATTGTGCAAATAAAACATCGGAATGACCAACTCCATTTTTCTTTTCTCATTTAAATGTGTTTACTCAAAGTTATAGCAACTTTTAGAGGAGAGGCAAGGCTTTTAAAGGATACTTATACACAGCATGCTTTTATTTGATTTATCATGACAGTAAAAGAACTCTCAGTCATTTAACCAATCTCTCTCTCTACAACTCTGAGTTCCCATTCTATAGAAGGCATAAGGTGGGCAAATCTCATCAATGCTAACATAAAATAACCCTCAATATGCATATGATGATTTCAGTTCCAAATACCTTTTCATATTCCAAATTGAGTAAATACAGAAAGAGCCAAACTTGCTTGAGATCCAGCTGGAGGCCCCTGGAAAATCATACTTTATTCATATATTATGTGGAAAGCAAACTCATTGTAAAACAAATGCATTATCCTGATTGTTATTAAGACCCGTTGGATCATTTCCAGTTTCCACTGACCACAGTTTCCTACCTAAAATCACTCATTGGAATTATAAGAGCTTCTATAATTAAAGATTTCAGTTAAAACTAATAGCAACTTGGTGTCTGAGACTTAATCAAACTGCAGGTTTGCATCCAGTATGTGTAATAGGCCTTATTTTTCAATCTCTGTGCAACATTTGCTTCATTTGGAATGTAAATTGGCATTTCCAACTGAAACGATCATGTGCTCATTAAGAACGATTTCAAGGTCATGTCCGGTAGGAAGCGATTGACCGGCCTGTACAGTGTCATGTGTACTGAGGTGTGGGGATGGGGGAGCATGGTTCCTGGAAAGGGAAGAGATTATTCAATTGAGTTGTGGAAAGAAGCAACAGGAAGCTTTAAAATAAATAAAACAGGAAAGAATGAACAATATCCACAAACATTCTTAAAATAAGACTCAAGTAAAATATGAATTTGCTCCTGAAAATACTTTGACTCAAAGGCTTTTGACATTCTCTGATTGAGATTGCCATTAAGAGTTCAAAGCACCAACATTTCTAATAGTTATTGTCATAAAACATTAGCAGCACAAACATTTGTAGTAAGTTTCACAAGTGTAAATATCACATATCCCGCTAACACTTTGGTAAAATAAATAAATAAATAAACATATACACTGATTATTACTTTTTATTCTTTTGCTCCTGGAAAACAAACAGCCAGATGAGTAAAACCATCAAATGTACCAAGTGGCATTCAATAGCCTAAAATAGGATTCGAAAACAAGGGTTTCATTTCTTACTGTGACTTCATTTAACACATCTTTTATTCAAAAGTCATATTTTAAGCACTACCTTCAAAGCACTATGCTAGGAACTGCGGTCCACCAGGGTGCCTGAAGAAAGCCCCACCTTCCAGGAGCCAAGAGCTCAGTGGAATATCCACACATTTTATCAACAGTGGTTATAGTAAGAGTAATATCATCACTAGTAGAGGTTGGGTCTCAACTCAGTATGGGTGTAAACATGAAATGTTTAAGTTCTGTGTTTCTTCATATGCAGCCCAAGAGACTTCTGGTATCCTCTTATGTGGTTGGAATGGGTGTGGGGCTGGTTCTCATCTTCTTTCCAAACAAAGAGGCTATTCATCATGAGTCACAGTGGAACGGGTCTTTTCAAAAGCCCTCTAAACCGAAGTCTGGTTTCCATGCATGTTAAGGTTTGAGTATGAGGTGACCCATTTAAGAAAAGCTCATGGTAAGCAATCCAGGAATGTTTGAAGGTGCAATGGTTAGATTATGAGAGCTGAAATCCAACCTGTGGATAAACCCTAATGTGGATGGATTCCTAATGTGAATGGATTACTGGGCAGTAACTATAGGCAGGTGTGGCCTATAGTTAGGAAGTAAGTCACTGGGTGTGTGCCTTTGGGGACTAGATCTTGCAGCCCTGAGTTTTCTCTCTCACTCTGCTTTCTGGCTACTCTGAGCTGAGCAGCTTCCTCCTCCACACCCTTCCACCATGATCTTCTGCCTCACCTCAGGTCCAGAGCAATGAAGTTACCTGTCCAGGAGCCCAACTCTGAACCTCTGAAACCAGGAGCCCAAAATAAATTTTTCCTCCTCCAAGTTGTTCTTAGGTATTTTGGTCATGTGATGGAAGGTTAGGTAACACCATGTATCTTTTAGGTATGGCCAAAACCCCAGAAGTAAATGCAGTGAACAGCCAGTTAAGATTTGGCTCTTAAGGGCCCAGAAGGAGAGTACCATAGAGCAGCCATCCCCGGGAGAGGGATGCTCCTAAGGGAAACTCGGGTCTGAGCTGGCTCAGAGGGTAACGCAACCACATGAAAACTGGTACTCAACTTAAAATTCCTCGTGTCCTTCGTAAGTTTTGCGCAGGTAGGTCATCTCCCTCTAATCTGGATAGTTATTCAGGGCCTCTCTCAAATTTCAATTCCAGCTTTGGTCAGGATGGAAGTTTAAAGGAGTGAGGGATAATTCAAAGAACATAATTTGTCTTATTTCTTCCAGGGGAGTCAATTATCCTATGAACAGAAGAAGAACTCTCCTTTCAGAACTTTCTCAATATACTATGGGAATAGATGGTGGAGTAAAACGTGGGAAAAAATAAAGCCAGGCAATGCCGTGAAGTATAAATCGGGGTGGGGACTGTGGGAACTTCAAGTGATCCTCTGACTCCCGGGGTTAGGTGGCAGTGCTGGCCTTCTACACCAAGGGGATGTGGAGGAATTGGAAAAGGTCCTGGGGATGTGACGCCGGGTTCTAAAGGCTCCAGGCACTGGGGATGTTCATGCTGCGTGGAGACAGCTCAGAGACCGTTGCAAGTGCTGTGTCATAGAGGAGCCAGGAGCCACGAACGGGCAAGGCGGAAGGGTCAGGCGGCAGCAGAGGGATCTGGCTCATGTGTTCATGTGTTCTTGGGGGAGCCCACCAACCAGGGAGAGGTGAACGGATTGCTGTCTGGCAGGAGGAGGGCAAGACCCTGGCCCCAGAGAGCTGCCCAACCCCCTCAGCAACCACTACCCCAGTCACATTCTGCTCCACAGCTGGCCCCACCTGCTGCCACCTTTGCCAGCCAGCTGCACCAATTAATGTCCCAGAGCAGTAAGAGAAAAAAGCACAGCTTTGGGCAAAGGATGGGCCCAAGGTGCATGCTGCGGGAATTTATATTCTCCTTCTTCTTTTCCGTAGGAATAGGTTAAAGGTTCTGATACTTTCCATTTGTTTGAGGGTTTTTTTTGGGGGGGGAGGGGGATATTTTGAATAACAAGAGAAATGCAAAAATAAATCATAAATAATGAAAAAGATGGGCATGTGTACATCAATTATGGAATGGTGCTGTCCAATACTGTGACCTCCAGCCACAGGTGCCTTTGAGCACATGGAATGTGGCTATTCTGAGTTGATCAGTGCTATAAGTCTAAAATGCACCTGGATTTCAAAGTCTCTGGATTTACAAAAGAAAGGAAAGAGGAAGGAAGGAAGGAAGGAAGGAAGGAAGGAAGGAAGGAAGGAAGGAAGGAAGGAAGGGAGGGAGGGAAGAAAGAAACCCAGATTGCAAGATATTATATTAACAATCATTTTATATGGATTATATATTAAAATGATACGTACTATATGTTAGACTAAGCATACATACTATTAACATTAATGCCACCTTCTATTTCCTTTTTTAAATGTGTCTATGAGAAAAATTTTAAATATGTGGTTCAGATTTGTGGCTTTCATTGCACTTCCGTTAAGCAGCATCAAAATGGAAGAAAAAAAAAACCCCTCCACTCAGCATTCCTGTCTAATGAGCACGCCCAACATTCCATCTATTGGTGGAGACTTTCTTTGATACACATACACATAAAAAACAAGCATTTGTCTTTCACTGAAGTCGGCTTTGTTTCTAACCTAGTGCTCTGTCTAGGAGGTGATCCCATGTTTACCTGTGTCTCCCCCTCTTCATTACTGCTGCCTGGATGTCGCATTAGCACCCCCAAATGCACTTAGCATTCCCTTATTTGTAGAATTTAAGGGTTATTTTTTTCCATAGTTTTCCTTTGTATAACATTGCTGCAGCATGTACTGGGCCAAAGGGAATGAGGACGTTTAATTTTGATAAAGACTACCAAATTGCCATCCAAAAAGTATTCATCAAGCCATATTACCACCTAATATGAAAAATCATATTGATCTTCCACCCCTCTGCCAAGCTTCCAAGGCCTGCTTCAGGGGTTAACTATGTGTCATTTAAAGTTGGTTTTCCTAGTAACTGCTGAAATTGAGTGGGTTTGTTATTTTTCACCAGGTTCTAACTGGGACAGTGGCTAAGCAGAAGACACCATATCCATCAAAATTTTTATTCAAAACCCAACTGGAGACCAGACATGGTGGCCCCTGTGGTCCCATGACTTGGAAGTCTGAGGTGAGAGCAACACTTGGGCCCAGGAGTTATGGGCCAGCCTGGGCCTTATTGCAGACCCCATATCAAAAAATCAAACCAAACCAAAACCAAAAACAACTGGGACTCCAATTTTTTCACATTTTCTTTGTCTTCACTTTCAGATGAAATCCCAGAAAATCCTGTTGTGTTTCCAATGACTAAGAGAAAGTGAAAGTTGTCCAATCTCTTTCAGTCACAGGAACAATCTTATTTCAGGAACTAAAACATCTAGTCCAGACTCCTAAGCACAGAATGCTTTCCCTCATTCAATTAAGGCTTCCAGATCCACCTCCAGAGCTACAGCGTCCTCCCTCCCCACCCTCTCCAGCCCCGGGGAGCAGCTGGTAGCTTCTTCCCTGACCCTATAACACTCCCCCACCGTATCATATTAAGTTATTAGTTGCTTGGGATTTTGTTTTCAGTGCTTGTAGGAGCTCTCTGGATATTCTGAATATTAATTCTTTGTCTGATCTATGCATACACACACACATACATGTATATATAGCAAATATTTTCTCCCAGCCTTTCGCTTTTCTTTGACTTTATATCTTTTACCAAATATAGATTTTGAATGTTGATTTATCAAGCTGTTCTTAACTTCTGTAGTTTGTGTGCTTAGCAAAGCTCTCTATACTTCAAGATTACAGAAATAGACTCCTATTTTTATTTTTGTTAAACCATTATTGAGATATAACTCACATATATTACAGTTCTCTCAATAAAGTATACAATTCAATGATTTTTTAATATGAGTTAAGCATCCCTAACCCAAAACTCCGAAATGCTCTAAAATCTGAAACTTCCTGAGATCCAATGTAATGCCAGAAAGGATGATTCCTGACTTTGTGTGATGGGGCACAGTCAGAACTCAGGCACTCCAAAAATAGTGTATAAATTACCTTCTGCCTCTATGTGTATGTTGTACATGAAACATAAATGAATCTTATGTTTAGACTTGGGTCCTATCCCCCAAAATATTGCATTACAGATATGCAAATTTTATAAAATAAAAAAAAAATCTGAAATCTGAAACATTTCTGATTCCAAACATTTTGGATAAGGGCTATTCAAGCTACACAGTCACAGAGGTTTGCAATCATCGACAGAATAAATTTTTAATTACCTTAAAAATAAGCGCTTCAGTTAAAACCCCAGTCCTCCCATCCCTCCTAGTCCTGGACAGCCCCTGGTCTACTTTCTATGGATTTGTCTGATGTGGACAATTAATGCAAACAGAACCTTGGCATATGAATGTTTGGCCACTGGCTTCTTCCACTTAGCATGATATTTTCAGGTTTATCCACACTGGAGGGCCCATCAGTCCTTTATTACTCCCTATGCCCATTGATATTTTCTTGTATGGTTGGCCACATTCCATCTGGGCAACCAGCAACTGAGGAACACGTGGGTTCTTTGCAGCTTTTTGCTCTTATGAATAATGTTACCGTGAACATTCATGCACAGGTATTTACATGGATGCCTGTTTGCTATTTTCTTGCGTGTATTCTAGGAATTGCTGGGTCAAATTCTAACTCTAGGTTTAACTTTCCTAGGCCTTGCCAGTCTGTCTTCCAAAGTAACTGCAAATTTACCCTTCCCACCTAGAGTGTATGAGGCTTGCAGTTCTCCAAGTCCTCATGAACCCTTCTTATAACTTGGTTTTTGGACTCTGGTGGTCCAAGTGGGTGTGAGGTGGTATCTCACTGTGGTTTTCACTTGCATACCCACAATGACTTGTGATGTCAAGCGTTTTTGTCATGTGCTATTGATCACTTGTATATCTTCTTTGGACAAGAGTCTACTTGAGTCCTTTGCCCATTTTTTAATTGTTTTTATTCCTATTGATTTGTAAGAGTTCTTTGTATCTTCTAAGCACAAATCGCATTAGATACATCATTTGCAACTACTTCTCCCATTCACCGGGTTGTCTTTTCACTTTCTTCTGTAGTTTGCTTTGATGCACAAAAGTTTCTTGATTTTGGTGCAGTTTCATGCGTCTGGGTTTTAGATTGGTTTGATTGGAGTTGGTCACCTGTGTTTTTGGTGTCACAGTAACAAATCATCATTAAATCCAGGGTCATGAAGATTTATGATCTCCTCGAAGAGTTTTGTGGTTTTAGCTTTTACATCTTTGATCCATTTTGAATGAATTTTTGTCCGTCCTTTGAGGTGGAGGTCCACATTCATTCTTCACAGGCGGATGTCCAGTTGTCCCAGCAGCATTTGTTGAAAGGTTATCCTCTCTTCCCAGAATCGTTTCAGCATCCTTGTAGAAACCAACGGAACATAAAAGTGACAAGACCCCTAGGTTTCCTCATGTTTTATGCATTTTTAAAATTTTTACTTAGATTTCTGTTGAGCCTGATGTGGGATGGATATGCTTTATTATTTTCTAAGTAGATGGTTGATTGCTACAATTCCACAGCTGAATATAGCTAACTCTGGATTTCACTTTGTCGTGTGTGTTTTTCTCCTACCTGGTCCTGTTTAGGAATCCCACGAGGAAAACTTTTTGTCAGGGTTTTGTCTCTGCAACGTTATCCTTGGTAACAGTTAATGCAGCAGGTTGGTCTAGGAACTTGGTCCTTTTACAACAGTGATGTTTTTATTTCTTGTTTTCTCTCCCGCATTCTCTCTCTTCTCTCTGGAAGAGATGGATATTGGAACTTTGGGATCTAACCCTTAAACCTCAATTTTCATTTCATGCTTTCTAACTCTTTGAGCTTCCCCATTATTTTCTGGGAGAACGCTTCCATTTCATCTTTACACTAATATACTGTTCGTTTGTGCTTTTTTCTTCTATTTCCAAATCCTTTATTTGATTGTTTTTTACAAGTGAGTGAATGGAATGTCTTCTCACCTCTTTCTGAGGACATCACTTTGCAGTAAAAGTCACGGGCATGCCTCTGTACCCCGCTCTGTCCCTGTGCCCATCTCAGCTTCATTCTTAACTCAACATGTACCCAAGCCAGTTGTCAGTACCCGCATTTCTTTGCCTGAGGAATTTCTCTTGCCTCTGAAACCCACATTGCTGCCAAAATCGAGGATGGAAGTTATGAGGAATCAGCATCTTCTGGCAGCAGCCCCTGGTGACTAATGGGAGTAGGCGTGCCTCCCTCACCCTGGGGGTGGATTTCTCTGACTCACTTGTTTCTTGTTGGTTCCCAGAAGGACTGGGTTCCAGTGGCCCCTGTGGCTGTGAGCTAGATCTAATGCTCTTTATTGGCTGAAATCCCTTCTCTTTATTCCTTTCTCACTCCACCCCTACTGTTTCCTTCACCTTCCAGATGAATTACTTGAACTTGAATCCCTGTCTCAGGGTCTGTTTCTGGGGCACCCAACTGAGACACCCTCTCTCTGGGCTTTAGTTCTTCCACTTATTGTGTTCTCAGCCTC
>JAJEJO010005592.1:0-10374 GCA_020662805.1 Glaucomys volans
ATCATCTTTTTTCAGAAGCCGATTCAGGGAAGATCTTTCTTTTCCAGCAACTTGACAAGTATCCTATGGCTGACCATAGTCAAGTCCTTACGTGAAGTCCTGCCAAAGTGTTTCACAACTATCTTTTTGGAACCAAGCAAATTATTTTTAACCAGCAGACACTGAAGACTCTCTGAAGCAGGTCATCAAACAGAAGTCTGTGTTCTTCCACTGTTGATTCCAATATCATGATTCAAAACAGTTGAAATGTCTAAACATCAACAAAGGACATAGGAAGCTTCACAAAAGCCCAGCATGGTCAGCTGGAAGAACTCCGGGGTCCTTGGCTTATTGCCTCTGAGTTGAATGGAGACCCAGTGCTGTTGAGCAATATCCCCAGAGACGCACAGCCAGTGGCAAAGCCGGGTTAAACTGAGTCGCCACGTCTGACTCCTGATTCAGCAATATCCCCTCTACACCACGGCCTTCGCCTGAAAACTCTTCAAAGACCAACTTCTTCAGGAGTATTTTGTTTTAGGAAGAATCAAATCTTCAAAGTAAAAGGGATGTGGCTCCACTTGGCTGACTTGTGGGCTTTGAAAAGTAGACAGAAACATTTTGGTCACCAATGTATTGTCCTTTGTGCCTGAGATCAGCCCAGGAGGAGGGACGATTGCCTCCTCTCCCTGCAAAGACTAGCTTGTGGGGAGGAAAGGAGACCTGGAATGGCATGTGGAACGCTGGGTGACCATGTGACCCCTGTCCACCCCTCTTCTCCCCATAGCAATATAAAGGAGGCCCTGGGGCATGTGTCATCCTGACCTCACACCTAGAGATAGGACTCCCTCTGCCATGGGAGACCTGACTCCTTCCATGACTGTCTGAGTAATTTGCCTCTTGCTCAGACTTTCTGAGCTTCAGGTTCCTCTTACACAACACAGGAAGCTTCTAAATCAGGAGGTCTGAATATATTTCAGCAGAATCATAGATGTGATAGCTTAATGTAAATAGTAATTTACTCTATGGATTTAAATTAATAATAACAATATAATAATAATAATGCAATTAATAGGAGTGCAATTTTAAAAAATTGAACCCTCCTCTGGCTCTGGCCGTTTAGCCAGTTGGCACACACCTTGATGGAAATATTCAATGTGACCAAGTCGATATAAAGTAAGAGCTAAAAGGAAGAATTTGGGCATTAGACAAATCCGAGTTTTAATACTTGTTCTATCCCCGCCGCCAGAGTACATTGGGCAAGTTATTTACTCTGCTCAGCCTAGTTTCCTCGTGTGTGCAATGGAGATGGGAAGCCACCCATCTCTCTGGTTGGCGTGAGGATTGAGTGATCTCACACACGTGCAGCACTTAGTTCAAGGCCTGGCACATACTTAGGATGTGCCTTAAAAATGCTAACTGGTTTTATTAGAAAAAGAAGTTAGGACTCTTCCTCTCTAAAGAGCTAAGAGATGGAGTTTGGTCCTGAAGCCTGGACCTCAGGCAAGATGAAGTGCCTTTGAAGGAGACGTTTGCCTGAGCTGTTGAGAAGGCTGGAGACGCTCACGCCCTGGTCTGGACACACCCTTCCATTCAGCAAAGGATGCTGCTCCTGTGGTGCTGAGAAAGTCAGGACTGGGACACGAAGCTCCTTCTAGAATCCCCACTCAGCCTCGACACAGGGAAGGGGTTAGTGGGTCCCTTTACAGTACAATGGGGACATTGTAAATGCAATTAGGAATATAAATTAGGCTGTAATCATATCAGTTAATTGGATATAATCTTTAGCTTGAAGACTTGTTATCGGGTAATTTTAATTTAAATGTAAAGATACCCTTATTTTCTTAAACTGATTATCGTTGCAGTTTTCTAAGATGAAGCATCTTTCAAAGATACACTACAAATGAGTGCCCCCCTAAGGGAGGGAAACTGGAATGCCGATGTGAAGCCTATAATCTGAATATTTTGTGCCAGGATAGGAAAGGAATTTTTGAGAAATAACAGATTGACACCCTGTAATTTTCTGGTGTGCACATGTGTGTGTGTGTGTGTGTGTGTGTATGTGTGAGAGAGAGAGAGAGAGAGAGAGAGAGTGCGCGAGCGTGTGGTGTGTACACACGTAACTTTTCTGCATCTAGAAAAGACGCTGGCATTTTGCTGCAGGAGCCTGAGAGCAATGGTAAGGGAGTTGTGTGACCCTGAAATGAAATCTGAGCATCAGAAAGTCACCTGAGCCTTTAGAATACAGGCAGGGGCCTCCCCTGGGCCCTGTGCCCACAGGTCCTTGCACCCGTCCCCACGCCCAGTGAGCTTGCTCCCTCCAACCCAGCACCAGAGGACCTTCCTTTCCACTTCCCCTCTCCTGGGTGCTTCCCACTAACCCTACCAGCCTCCAGCATGTTCAGTTGGCATTCCCTGACTTTGTCAATCTCCTTGGAGCCCAAACAGCCGAGGGAAGTCTACTTCTTGTAGAAATTCCCTTCATGATCCGTTTTGCTTTGATGAAAGGCTATAATGCTCCCTACAGTCCATCTGATTACTTTTGGTATTTGATTTTTATAGCATTCCTTGAAATAGTCATTTCAAATAATCTTCATTGGCTTTTTTAAATCTGTTAAGGGTTTGGAGGTGGGAAACAGAGGTCAACATCCAAAACTAGCATTCGGGTCATTCCATCTTATGGTGATCTTTCTCAGTGTTTTGAACTCTGATGTGAAGTGATGGAGAACTTTTATCCCACTGGAATTCTCTTGGGGAAAATTGCTGTATGTGTTTGAAAAAAAAAAATTGAGGATCTTGACTGAAAGGGAGATAAACAAGTAATGAAAAACAACTAGCTTTCCAAACTGCCTCCCAAGGAAGCTGGGACCTATTATTGTAGAATTCATAGCTTCAATGAGCAGTGATGAGAGATCTGGAAGTTTCAACGGGGAGAAGTTGCTGGGAGGAGACCAGATTTTTCCCCAAATAGAAAGGAAAGCATCTCACTCTTTTTTAAGAAACTCAGAGTGCCAGGGAAAGGCCAGAGGGACTGACAGCAGAGAGATGAGCAGCAAGCCTCAGCCAGCTCTGTGACCAAGAAGTGACCCCGGTGTCCAGGCAGGACTTCCAAGTCGTTTGCTGAGAGCATGTGATGGCCCCTCTATGTCCCACCACCTGATGTGCTCACCTGTGCTTTTGCCTGAAGCCTGTGAGTTAACTCAGGGGACAGAGGCTGCCTGTGCAGACGGATGTCTGGGGTACCGGGGAACGTCATCTGGGTTCCTTTAAGCAATGCAGTGTGGACATTGTGTATGTGTGTGTGTGTGTGTGTGTGTGTGTGTCTGTGTCTGTGTGTGTGCTTGTGTAGGTGTGTATGAGTGTCCATGTTGGTTGGGGGACTTTCCTCTGGCCCTTCACTGTTCAGATAAAGCTACATCCACTAAGTCTAAGCCCAGGTCTCAGCCTCAAGAGGGAGACAGAAAGGCCCAGAACCACGAGGAACACAGGCAAAGGCCCCAATCTTGTCCTGACTGCAGCCCCGGTGAGCAGGTGAGAAGGACCACGTTGTCCCCTGTGCCCTTGTAGGTCCTCTCCGATGCGGACGGGCAAGTGGGTGCCTCTGCTCTTTCCTCACAATGTCCCAGGTCCCTCTCACGCAGGCTGCGTGGTGGGGCATCTGAGCTCACCCCTACGGAATCATATCGTCCCTTCTGTTGCCAGGCTTCAGTGCAGGGGACGCTTCTGTTTGATTCAATTGTCAGTTCAAAAAATAAGCAGAAGTCGAAGAACGAACTCTGATCAGATTTGGAGCCTGCGGAGATCGCCAGGGTCCCAGGGAAAGCTGGGACACCTTGTAACAGGACATTTGTTAGGATTGTGATTTTGCAATGACAATCAACCTGGAGCCGTGTTCCTTCTGCTGGATGGAGCAGCACAGCTGGCTTCCCACCCATCAGGGCTGACATTTCTTGAACCTCCCGGCTTCAGCCTCTCAGTGTGCAGCAAACGCGGGACACAATGTAGCAGAGCAGATGCTCCTGCAAGGCACAGACCACTCGGACAGGCCAGCACCGCAGCCTGTGTGACCACCATCAATAAAGCATCAGCAGATTCCGGAAACGGGACGCGTCGTTGAACTGAGGGGCCAGGAAAGACCAGTCCAGGGACTATTGTGAGCAATAACTTAACCCATGTGGGCCCAGCAAAGGTCTGTGAACCAGTAGGAAATGTCATATTACACACTGTACCTGGTTGTGTTTTCTCATAGTATCGCCTCAGCAGTGAGAAAGATCTTAAATGAGGTCTCCTTGACCCAGCCAACAAAGTCTCAAAGCAAGCTACACAGGATCACACAGTTGTCAAGAAATTCAATGGCATTCCACACAAAACTCAACACACAATGTCCAGCAACTCACACAGTAAAATTCATAGTATAATTATGTGTAATAACCAAAAGGAGGAAACGAAAAATGTCCATCCACAGTTAAGTGAAGAGATAAACAAAAGTATAGCCACACAATGGAATACTACGCAGCCATAAAAAGAACAAACTATGGGTACATGTAACAACATGATACATTTCAAAATAATTATGCTGAATGAAAGAAGCCAGGCCACAAACAAACAGAAGCACATACTTTATTATTCCATTTACAAAAAAGATTGGATATGCAAGTGAATCATTAGTGAAAGAAATCAATCACTGGTTGCCTGGGGATGCTATAGTCAGGAGAGCCAGGGTAAACCAAGGCCTCGAGAAAACACTTTTGGAGGTTTTGGTTATGTTCATCTTGTTGATTGTGGTGATGATTTATATATGCACACACATGTCAAATCCCATCAAAATGTACAGTTTGAACACCCACAGTTTATTATATTCAATTATAGCTCAATAATGTCAATAATGGTTTTTTTGGTTTTGTTTTTTTGGTGCCAGGGATTGAACCCAGGGACACTCAGCCACTGAGCCACACCCCCAGCCCTTTTTATTTTTTTGTTTTGAGACAGGGTCTTGCTAAGTTGCTTAGGGCCTCACTGAGTTGCTGAGACCTGCTTTGAACTTGCCATCCTCCAGCCTCAGCCTCCGGAGTCGCTGGGATTACAGGTGTGCACCACCATGCCAGGCCAATCTTGCTTTCTTTAATGTAAATTTACTTCCTAAATTAAAAATTTACCTCCTAAATATTAAAAATACTATTTACATCTTTATGCAGAAGCCTCTAAGTTTTCCGACACCACTTCCGCTTTCTGACATTTGCAGCAACCCTGTGGACTGGGTAGGTTCAAGGTCCTCGCTCTCGTGTCCACAGAAGGACACCCCTCTCCAGAGGGCAGCAAGCAGGTTCTGTCCCGGGGCGAAGCAGTGGCAGAACCAAAGTGCCAGTGGAGGTCTGCTGACCTGGAGCCATGGCAGCAGCTGCCCTGCTTAGTCACAAGTCTCACGGGGACACGGAGTTGGTCTGTTGGAGACTCTGTTTTCATCAGCTGGAATTTAACCAATAAATCTCCAAGATCATTGTACCTTGACGGGTTACTAGATTTGGAATAAAATAGAAGACACTAGTGATAGTTGCTCAAAATGCAAAGTGCATTGCACTGAGACCCGGATGAGTGAGTGGCCAGTTTATTGATCACAGCGGGAAATCACTTGAATCCCCAGAGCTGGAGGGCTGAGAGCTGGGTAATGGAGCCATGTAATTCTGCTAAAAGGGGGGCCCATGAAAGGGGGTCTTCTCTGTGAATGACACGCTCTCCTTGGAAACACTCCGAGTCCTGGTCACGATCTTGTTACTAGAGATGCGTTTCTCTCCACATCTTCAGATTTTCTTTTATCTGAAACAAGTTTGAAGGACAGCGAAGCTCTGGACTGCTCCTACAGCTCTGAGATGAATGCAGTAAGGTTTGGATATGCACGCGTGCACACACACACACACACACACACCCATAATTGTGGCATTCCGTTTCCTTCTCTGCACCTCACCAGCCAGGTGTCTTAGACAACACTGTAACTTGAGCACCAATTTTTACCTTATGTCGAGGGGCGTGGGGGTTTTGAAGTATAGTGTGGGAAATGTGGGAAGAGCCACTGAGGCACATGCATCCTCGCAGCTGCAGAGGGGGTAAGATCCTGTGGCACACCCAGGATTATCATGCTTGGGAGGTACATCCCCAAGTCACCCCCGGCCAATGGGGCAGTGTCTCAGGAGAGTCTCACCCATTCCCCCATCTTCCTTCCTCCACATTGTGCAGTTTCTGGCTGGATTGCTCTGATAGGCTCTTGCAACATGGCTTCTCCTTACTCATTGGCTCGCTACCCCTATAAAACATGTGTGCTTCCTGAATAAAGCTGAGATTGCGTCACAGAACCTGTGTCCGGGGGCTGATTCTCGTTGCTCCGTCACCTCCCCACCTCGGAGACCCCGCATTCTGCCTTATCTGGCGCCCCACGTGGGGCAGATGTGGATCTTCGGGATGTACTGGACTTGGTGAGTGGCAACCCAAGTGGGTAATGCATTGGTGAATGTCTCGGGGACCCTTTGTCCTGACTGGACCTCAGACTGGTACTCCTCCCTGAGACACCTTGTCCTTAATTGGATCCCGGACAGATGGGTTTCCCCCTCATTGTGAGGGCCACAGGCAAAAGCCCTATGTGCATTACTCAGGAGTAGACAGATAGAGTGGAAGAAAGGGAAGGACAAGTCTGGGATGCTGTGCTCAGCCTCCCCCCTTGGGTGACTGCCTCTGGCATATGGGACCCTGATTTCTGGGGTCGAGTTATCTTTTTCTCCCAAAAGGCAGAGCTGCAAGATGATCGTAGCGTCCACTGAACTTTCCTGTTATTACAGCCATGCAGCCTGGCCTGTTTGCAGGGACTCCCAGACACAGACTCTCTAAATTTAACTAAAATCTTGACTGCAAATGTTCAAAAGGCTGAAACTTCTGAACCTAAACCTCACGTTGGTGTTTCAAAGTCCCTGCCCCCAATTCTTCTTTACAGGAGAGCGAAGCCAAACAGCACAACAAAAATTACAATGTAACCTAACAAAAGAGAAAATAGCCCCCCTGCAAGCTCCTGCTGGAGCGCAGCAGCATTTACACCCAGAGCCTCCTGTGAAAGCTGCGGCACAGCCAGGGATCCCGGGCAGCAGGTTCTGTTTCATCTCCTGGAGACTCTGTTATGGAAAGCGGCTTATCAGGATGAATGTGAACAACCAGCAGAGCAAAATGACAGGACAGGAGCCTCAGGGAGGCCCCCCAAATTCTAAAGGCCACAGTTCCACCCATAAGACCTGACTCAATTCAGTGGCTAAGGGATGCCCCCCACCCGTATCGGCGGAACAGTGGCCTCCAACAGAACGAAAATTGCAACAGTTGCAACTCCTGGTACAGAGCGGCTAGCCTTGAATCACACAGAGCCAACTTGCAGTCCACACAATATCCCAGTGTTTATTGCACAAGAAAGAGATAAAACTAAATGGAGACTTTTACAGGACTTAAGAGCAATCAATAGACACATGCAAAAGATGGGAATTTTACAACCCGCTCTGGAATGTGAACTACAAAAGCCTGAAAACCAGGGACCAACGTAAGAAGAAAAAAGGGGTCCGTTTTAAACTCCTGGGCTACAACACAGAAATATGGTTTTAAGAAAGAAATTCTTTTACTAGACAACAATATTTCACCAGCTCCACTTCTGTAGTTCCTGCCTGCCTCATAGTAACTTTCAACAATGGGCTTTCTTGAGAGCCACACAGAACTCCCAGCAATGCACTTTTGCAACTGTGCAATGAACGCTGGTAAATAGATGTCACTCATTTGCTCCTTTTGGTAAATTAAAATATATACACGTGGCCATTGATATGTACTCAACAGTCAGAGTTGCCTTACCCATGTCAGGAGAAAAAACAAAACATGCTATTAACTTCTCAAAACAAGCTTTTCTCACTCCTGGAGTTCCTTGGTCCATCAAATCAGATAATGGGCCTTGCTACACAGCCTCTACCTTTCAAAACTTCTGAAGAGTTTTAATATTGATCACATTACAGGAATACCCAACAACCATTAAGGCCAAGGAATTATTAAATGAGCTAATGGAATACTAGAACTCTGAATTAAAAAAGAAGGGGGAAATACACCCCTCCAGTCCCCTTTATGAACAACAATACAAGCACTTTTTTACTTTCAATTTTCTCACTTTTGATAAAAATGGGACTCTCTCCTATCCATAAACATTGGGGTGCCCTATTACCATCCCCCACGCCACTACCACTGGTCCAATGGAAGGACCCTCTTACTAACGCATGGCATGGTCCACATCCTTTACTCGCCCAAGGCAGAGGTTCTGCTTGTGTCTTCCCAGAAACGGCAGAATGACCTCTGTGGGTGCCAGTCAGAAGCATCCATCCTCATGTCGAGGCCTCCAACTCAGGAGATGGAGAACTTATCACTTGATAACCAGCGCCCTCCAGGTGGTGGACTGCTCCGTCCCTGCAGAGCAAGGTGGCACTGAGCACATAAGATCACCTGGGGAGACATTAAGAATCTTGCAGACGAAGCCGCAGCGGCAGCACCAGATCCACAGCCAGGAGCCGGGACACTGTATCTCTTAATATGTGCCGATATCACTGCTAACTCAAACGCCGCTCATGCCACACTCACTTCCTTTGATGATCGTATGCATTATAACATGGGGTCGCTTAGCAGAAATGATTCGGTTTGTCTTTTGTCTGAAGCGGAAGGTGATGCTTTGACTTTTTCCTTTGCAGGCATTCCAGCTCTGGCAGTGGGAGCCCATAAGGAAGTCAAAAGTTGTCCTGTGCTAATCACACCTCCGCTGCCATAGCTCCGTTAAATGCTGAACCAAAACACCATCCACAAGCCATTCGTGACAATAGAGTGGCAATTGATTATTTATTGTTGTTACACCACAAGGATTGCAAAGAATTCGAAAATATGTGTTGTTTTAATCTTGGTGATAATAGTGATTCTCTTGTAAAAGAGCTCACTCATCCTAAAACCATGATCACTAACACAGAGCAATGTGAGGGGGCACAGAATTATGGAACTGGCTGACATCTTGACTGCCCAATGTTACTGGCTGACATCTTGGCTGCCCAATGTTACTTGGTTAAAAAACCTATTTCTTAGAATTATTGGTACTTTCTTGCTATTGCTTAGTCTCTGTGGATTTCAATGCATATATAATCTCTTTAAGAAACTACAAGAGCACAAACAACAACAACAATTAATTGTGAAAGCCCTGCTGGCATCCATTACAGGGGAGCGAGAAAATCCACGAGCGTTTATAACTGCTATCACTGATCAATGATGTGATGAACAATTCAAGCCCTGGACCTGCCCAGTTTCCCTGATGGAACTTATCTCACATACTGCAATACTGCTGTTACTCTTCGGCGAACCAGCCAATAGCATACACATAATTAAAAAAGAAGGGGGAAATGTGGGAAATGTGGGTAGAGCCACTGAGACACATGCATCCTCGCAGCTGCAGAGGGGGTGAGATCCTGTGGCACACCCAGGATTATCATGCTTGGGAGGCACATCCCCAAGTCACCCCCGGCCAATGGGGCAGTGTCTCAGGAGAGTCTCATCCCGTTCCCCCCATCTTCCTTCTTCCACCTTGTGCAGTTTCTGGCTGGATTGCCCTGATCGGCTCTTGCAACATGACTTCTCTTTACTCATTGGCTCCCTACCCCTATAAAACATGTGTGCTTCCTGAATAAAGCTGAGATTGTGTCACAGAACCTGTCTCCTGGGACTGAGTCTCGTTGCTCTGTTTCCTCACTACCTCAAAGACCCCCATATTCTGCCTTAGTATAGAATGGTATTGGGGCCAGGTGCAGCGGTGCGTGCCTGTAGTCCCCGGGGCTCAGGAGGCTGAGGCAGGAGGATTGCAAGTTCAAAGCCTTCTCAGCAACTTAGTGAGGCCCTAAGAAACTCAATGAGACCCTGTTTCTAAATAAAATACAAAACAGGGCTGGGATGTGGCTCAGGGATTAAGTGCCCTTGGGTTCAAACCCCAGCACAAAAAAGAAAAAAATGGTATTGGTCTTCCAATCTAAGCTTTTCTCTTTCTTTTGCTTTTTTTTTTTTTTTTTTGGTATGGAGGATTGGGACCCAGGGCACTTAACCACTGAGCCACATCCCCAGCCCTTTTTACTTTCAGGCTGGATCTTGCTAAGTTGCTAAGACTGACTTTGAACTTGTGATCCTCCTGCCTTAGCCTCTGACCTAAACTTTTCTAAGAAATGAAGAAGTATGTGTAAACTGTCACCAAAATCATTGCTTTTATTTCCAATTTTCTATCTTCTACTGTTATTCTCAAAATTTTTCATCTTTCCATGTATTATCAGTCAAATCCTGTCTGCAGTTACATTTTTCTCTTCTCCAGACAAA
>JAJEJO010005593.1:4782-75253 GCA_020662805.1 Glaucomys volans
GGAGATTCCTTAGAAAACTTGGAATGGATCCACCATTTGACCCAGGTATCCCACTCCTTGGCCTATACCCAAAGGACTTAAAATCAGCATACTACAGTGATGCAGCCACATCAATACTCATAGCTGCTCATTTCACAATAGCTAGATTGTGGAACCAACCTAGATGCCCTTCAATAGAAGAATGGATAAAGAAACTGTGATATGTATACACAATGGAATGTTAGTCAGCCATAAAGAGTAAAATTATGGCATTTGCAGGTAAATGGATGGAGTTGGAGAATGTCATGCTAAGTGAGATTAGCCAAACCCAAAAAACCAAAGGCCGAATGATCTCTCTGATAAGTGGATGATGATGCACAATGCGGGGTGGAAGGGAGGCAAGAATGGAGGAAGGATAGATAGATTGCATAGAGGGAAGGGAGTGCTGGGGTTGGGGTGGAGGGTAAGAATAATAACAGAATGAGACTGACATCATTGCCCTGTGTGCATGTATGATTGCACGGATGGTATGACTCTACTTCATGTACAACCGGAGAAACAAGAGCTGTATTCCATTTGTGTACAATGAATCAAAATAAATAAATTTTTAAAAAAAGAAAAATTAAATGTAAAAAGTTTGCGTAAAAGATCCACCTCAGAATTTCAGAACTCAATGGGGTCTTTAAAGTCAGTCATTATAATTTTGTTGTTATATACCTCAGGGATTGCAAGTCAATTTAAATCAATAACAAACTTTATTTATAAATTGCTCTTTTAAAATCCATATTAATTTTACCATGGCAAATTTAGTCATTTATATTTTATCATATGTGAATGGGTATGGCAAATGCCAGTGGATTTTGATTAAAATCTTGTCTTGTACATTTAAAAAAAATTTTAGCTGCTGAAAATTAAGAATGTAACCCACATGACATTGCCTTCTATAGATTTATTCTGTTTACCCAAGAAACTTTAAAACCCACAGAACTGATCCATTCATTCATTGCTGCTTTTTGTTTGTAGTAGATATGCACCACAGAGATCCAAAAAGCTTGTAGTTTATATGCATCACAGAGATCCAAAAAGCCTTTATTCTGCAGCATATTCAGTTTAATTCAAATCCTTACTATATATAATAAACTTGAAGCTCAAAATACCCTAATGAAGAAGGCTGATGAATCAATATTCCAATACAGAGTTGGAGAATATCTTCCTGAGAGAAATAAGCCAATCCCCAAAAATCAAAGGTCGAATGTTTTCTCTGATATGCATTGCTAATTCACAATGGGGGGTGTGGCTAGGGAGGAATAGAGTTACTTTAGATTAGGTAGAGGGGAGTGAAGGGAGGGGAGGCAGTATAGGGGTAGGAAGGATAGTAGAGTGAAACAGACCTTATTGCCTCAGGTACATACATGACTGCATGATCATGTGATCCTACAACATGTACCATCAGAAAAATGAGAAACTATACCCCATTTATGTATGATATATCAAAGTGCATGAAGGCATTCTGTCATGTATAACTAATTGGAACACATAAAATAATTTTTAAAAATATTCCAATATGAGAAGAGATACAGGTCACTACCAAGAACTTAAAAGAGAAGCCATCAATAAACAATCCATCTATAATCATCATTTGTAAGCCCAAAGTAATAATTAATTTAGGCAAAGTTCATCAATGAATGCTAAAACCACTGAATGACAGCGTGATGAGGTCTCAAAGCACCATTCCACAGATTACTCCCCTCGAAGGAGAAAAGATACCTTTACAGCAGAGACATCTGGCGGACACCATCTGAACCTCGTGAGCAAATTAAGCATCACCTAAAATAGAAATGACATTATGTGATGCAGTGGGAATTTGTGCCAAGCTAGAGGGCCATATACTCTCCTGTGTATCTGAAAGGAGGAACACTTAAAAGGATGGCAGGAGGCGAGTCTGATGCAGAGGGAAGATCCCGATCATGAGGTGATAAGGAAATGAAATTCAGGGAAGTCAGACACCTTTCTCAGAGTGAGGTATGCAGTGACTGGCAAAGCTGGAACTCAAAGCAAATTCATGATTCTAACGCCCAATTCTTCTGACAGGAGCCTGGCAACCCCCACCACCACAGGGTCGAATGACCAGATCCAGGGAACTATGGATTGTCCCTTACAGCCTCAGGGCCAGCCCTGCAGCTTACCTGCCCTGACCTCAGTCCTTCCTTTTCTAGCCTCCTTTGTCTCTACTAGGTCTCTTCTAAGGTTCAAACGAAGATGCCTACCCTCCAAAGCTGTGAAACAGCACTGTTGCAGAAAAGACAGAAGTCTTTGGCTATGTTATAGTCAATAAAACTAGTTGACTATCACGGACCTGTCTGTAGGACAACCAAAATTAAGAGCATTATCATTTTATTGCCATACTAAAGTTAAATAAAAAGTCAACCATGTGACACACCCATGAAATGCTTGCCCATGTTCCATTATAACCTCCTCACATGGAAAACAGTGCTCATGTTTGCCAACTTGAACTCCTAGACTTCCATGACAATAGAGGCAAAGCCCTGTTCAGTATCTCTAATTAACATGCCCATCTTACTCTGTTCAGGCTGCTATAACAAAACACCTTAGACTAGATCATTTTCAAACAAAAAAATTTTAAAAATTCACTGCTCACAGTTGTGGAGGTTGAGAAGTCCAAAACCAAGGTACCAGCAGATTCAGTGTCTGATGAGGGCCTACTCCTCATGGAAGGTGCCTCTTATGTATCCTCACATGGTGGAAGAGGAAAGCAATGCTCCCAGGCCTCTCATGGGAATACTAATCCATTCACAAATGGATTACTACCTATGACCTTGTTTATTATGCTTTAACATATGGATTTTAGAGGATACACAAATATTCCAACAATACCAATGTCGAAAATCAAACATCTGATTTTCATCCTGAAATTTTCTATACTCTTATAGTTGTTTAGGCTAAAACCCTGATGTGACCTTGTGTCTTCCTCTCCCGCCTCACATCCTATCCATCAGGAAATCCTGAACTGTGTCCACAATCACACCATTTCTCATCCACCTCACTGCTTCCATGTGGCCCAGGCCGCCATCATCCTCTGCCAGAATTAGTCACTAGCCTCCTGACCTGTCCCCTCCCCATTTCCATTCTTCTTCTCCTACAGTCTGACTGCTCCTCACCCAGCAGCAGAGTGATCTCAGGAAGCAATCAGGTCACTTCTCTGCTTAAAACCTTGCATGGATCCCAGTCTCACGCAGAGTGCATCCAGGATCCCTGCAGGGCCCTTGAACGTCCACGTGGTCACTGCTCTTCTCCCCACCCACACGGCCCCGTGCAGCACCTCCATGTGTGCCAGCCACATTTGCAGACCAGGGTTTGCACTGGAGACTTATCACCACTGTCCACTCCCCACATTCACCTTGATGCAGCCTGATTCACGGGCGAAAATAGTACCACAGTTCCTAACTCCCCTGGCTGCCTCGGTCCCCACACAGTCCCCACACAGCACTCACCCTCCTGGCATGCTGCAGGCTCTGCTGACCTTTTGGCCTCACCCCTCCTCCCCCTTAGCATAGGTATCACCCCGAAGGACAGGGCGAGTTTCTGATCTGCTCGTTCACTTCTATACTCCTGTTCCTAAAAATATGCTTGGCACTTAGTAGGCTCCTAATGTGTCTTGAATAACAACAGATTACACACACACACACACACACACACGCACACGCACACAAACACACTCCTGGTCGGAGTGTAGCTGCAGACGGAACTTCCATTCTGACAGTGGTGCGTGGTCTCAGCCTCTCTCCCATTTGGAAGTCACCGCCAGTTGTGGTAACAGCACTCTCCCTCCTACAGCCTGCCTTCCAAACCATGCCCTTCCACCCGTCAAAGAGGTGACAACCAGTCCCACCGCAAACAGTTTCTGACTGGCTTTAATGCTCATCTAGACCTTCCAATATGTTCTAGTGCATTACACTCTGGCCATCTTAGAAGTGACCTACTAGAGGACAACTGTGGAATAATTTGAAAGGATACAAACAATCCTAATGAATTATATGCCAATTTTTTCACTATGTGACTGCAACTGCCAGTATTTGTGGCAAGTAATAAATGCTCTGCTGAAACAAAAAATATCAAAACAAGCGAGCAAGAATGAACCAGGCACAACTTTCCTGTTCACATATGAATACACCACCAGTGACATCGTGTACACTGCAAGAATGGGATGCTATTAGAACAGGTTATATTCCATGTGTGTAAAATAGGTCAACATATACTCTACTGTCATGTGTATGAGAAAGAACAAAAATAAATAAAAGCAAGTGAGCACGAGCAAGCATAGGCAGACGCACGCCCTCACCTACATAAGGCGAGAAGTTGAAGTCCAGCGCAGCCGCCAGGCGCTCCCACCTTGCAAGAGGGGTGGACCTTTCTGTCCCACGAGCAGAGCGCCACTACGGTTTTATTTTCCTTCCTCAGTGCTGCCTCTTCCCAGGCTTCTCTCTAGTAAATGTCAATACATCGGCTTTCTCCCGTGACACTGTCAACCCTCTCTCCTCTGACCTCTGGGAGAACCACAAAGCCAGGGAACTCTTGCGGCCACTGCTCGTGTTACAGAACCACATTAGGTGACAAAGTGTAGCTGCGCCTCGGTGACATCCTGGGATCATCCAACAACTCGGAGAGCCTCAGGGTCTCTAAACAGGCCTAACAGAACACCTGGTGCCCAGTAAGAGCTTAATCAACACCCGCTGCTCCTCTCATTTGCATGAGCACCCTCCTCATGGTACCCAGTAAGAGCTTACTCAGCACCCGCTGCTCCTCTCATTTGCATGAGCACCCTCCTCACCATATAATTTTGCCATACCACTGTCAACCATTGTCTGGCATGGACGCGTCGCCAGCCAACAGCACAGAGCTGGTGGGTGGCCTCTCCAGCCTCTTCTGCAGGCAGCCTGCCTCCTGGGTTTGGCATCAGTGTTCAGGCTCCCAGGAACAAGGCCTTGCACACAGCCTTAGACTACTTTTTCTTCCATTGGGTCTGCCATTGCCTCGCTCTTCAAGCCCAGGGACCGATCAACCGCCCTCCAACAGATTCCAACTGCTGAGGCTGGTACGAGCCAGTTGCCTCCACGACGCTGACATCACAGTCCCGCCCTGGAACCTTCACTTCACCACACCTCACAGATCCCTCCCCAGCCAAAGGCCTTCGTCTCTGTCAATCCACACTTCCCCCGCCCAAGATGAATGCAGCACCTTGTAATCAATCACATTCACCCCTCCAGGGACTCCACAGAAGACTCACTGAGTTTTCAGCACTACATGCTGGAGATGCGTTGCCAAAACAGCCTGCAGCCTGTCCAAGACACTAACCACCCGGAGAGAGAGAGAGGCAAGCCAGGGTACAGTTCTAAAGAGCCATTGTCTATGAAAAGGGTGGTGAATGAGTTCTCTGTGGAGTGAGGTTTGAAGATCAGGGTAGAACTTAATCCAACGAGAAAGCAGGTTGCCTTCTGAGGGTCTTCACTTCTACTGGAGAAACTGGATTGTGTGTGTGCACACGTGTGTATTCACACCCGTGCATGTAAACGTTCCAAAGTGCCCCTCCATCTGCAGTGCAGCACAGATTGCTTCCAACCTTCCCTGCTGCACATCAGAGCTCCCCTCTCCTCTCACTTGCACCCCAGGACCTCAGCAGTGTCCTGGGAGCCTCCCTGGCGTTCATTCCTCACTCCATCCCACTGACCTTTCTCCTGGCAGATTTAAATCTGTACATTCCTCTTTGAACTTTCTCACTAGCACAATGCGTACTCTATAATGGCCTTCAGAATATTTCAGCAAGAGCACAAAGGATTTGTGGGACCTGCAGGGCCTTTCCACAGTCTTTAAATATTCAGGCATAAGTTGTATCAAGTAGAATCAAAAATCGGTATTTTCAAATATTGTTCCCACTCTATTTCCCCCCATTCCTGCCTCCCAAATAAGGACCTAATTTTTAAACATATCTGACATTGAAAGCAATAATATCCACTTAAGGGATTCAAAGGTGTAAGTCTGATCTCAAGACCTGGTAGACTCCAATAGTGTTAAGACCCATTTGCTTTGTCTTTCAAATACATTTTACACAGGCAATTATTTTCTAGATTTCCTAGTCTCTAAGGTTCCACAGCCCTCTAACATTTTTTTTTAACTTGCTTTTAACAGAAAACTTCTTAGTCTTTCTAAAAACTTACATACCAGTGTAGGTCTTACATAGGCAGGCTGCCTTTTGTTTTCCAATTTTATTTATCTGCTTTTAGGTGCATTGAGTATTCTACACTGGCTGTCTGATTTTTTTCTTTTTTTTACAGACTGCATTTTGATTCATTGTACACAAATGTTTCTATGGTTGTGCACAATGTAGATTCATACCATTCATGTAATCATACATGCACATAGGGTAATGATGTCTGTCTCATTCCACCATCTGTCTGATTTATAAATGATAGTTTATAATTACACTGCCTCCTCCCAAGGTAAATCTGAAGAATCCCAGAACCCAGAAGCCTGATCTTTCACTACAATGTTGAATCCAACTCTGCTCTGACTGCAGTAATGAATGTTATATGCTAGATGACAGAAAACAGTGGGGAAAACATCTCTTTAAAATCAATATTTTTAAAAACAGACACTAAAATCAGGACACACTAAGCAAACAGGCTGATAAGACAGGTTTGACTTCAGGGTGGATCACTCAGCTACACTCTTCTGAGGCCACCCCTCCTCTTTCCACCGCTCCCTCAGCACCAGCGTTCCCTTAGCTTTGACAGTGACAGGAGAAAGTAGCACAGTCACTAAGTAACTATGCAAAGATGACAGGCAGCAGTAACAGGAAATGGAACAGCTTCCTTCACCCATTCCTGACTCCATACCTGCTCTGATCCTACGCCTAACCACCCTTACACCCACCCCATGAACCACCAATCTTTCTCACATCCCTTTCCCAACAAACCACTCCCAGATGCAGCTCCAACCCATGGGTGTTGACCCTGGAGAATAAACCTATTTGCCTCTGTGGCTAAAGTGTTTTAGTCTCTCTCAGGGGAAATTTCAATTTTAATGGAAGAGCTCTGGAGAAATAAATGTACCTTTGGAGTGCCTTTCCAAATGTGCAATCTCAGTCACTGTGGAAACTGGAAGGAGAACAGGCAGTGCTACCATGAAGCGAAGGGTCAAGGTCCCACACTTAGACAAGGTTCTGGGACTGACACTCGCAATGAGTTCACGTTATCACATCCTGCGGAATTTGCAAAAGTGAGATGATTTTGTGTTCCTTTTCCCAGGGAGGGCACCCATATGATAAAAGGTCGAGCCTCATCAATCCAGCACTCTGGAATCATATCTTATGCAGGATGCAGCCCACATGAAAGGCAGGCAGACTGCTTTGTGAAGTCTAACTGGTCCCCATTAGATACTTTCTGTGTGACAATCAGAAGTTGTTTGCCCTCTGATCTGAAAACAAAATTAGGTTAAATTCAGAAGAGAGAATAAAAGAAGTAAAAATAAATATATGAAAATGACATTAAATTTTATTATATCATAGTTACTAGTGATGAACCTCCTTTTCAGTTATCTTGAACCAACCTTGGAAACCCATGGAGCATCTTCTACAAAGTACAGAAGAGTTCGCATGAGGAAATCTAGATTTCCTAGAGCTCTTCCCACGGCTCTGTTGTGTGGACATGGTGAGAAACCCAGGCAAAAGATGTGTGGGGTTATGGCCTCAGAGCCTCTTTAAAAATCCAGTGACACTTCATCATGTTTCAGCATTGTACTGTAGCGATAGAAGGGTCAAGGCAATTGAAACCCACATGTTTCTAAGCAGGAAGCAATTAAATATATACAATGAGAGAAGTAACATTTAGTAGCAAAAATGATACTTCCAAACTCCCACATTGTAGCTGGAGGCATTCTGGCGACAACACAGGAAATGACCGCACTGAAAGGTTTCTGAGCACCAGAGGGAAATCTTTCAAAAGCAGCGTCCTCAGGACGTGTCCTATCTGATGCACTTCCCTGCACACCATCCAGATGAAGGCTGTGCAGAGGGTCTGAGGAGTCCCAAGTTCTGCACCCCAACACAGTGACTTCGCAGCAATCAGTGGCACACTGACAGTGGGACACGAAAATGTGCAGAAAGAGGGCAAATTCAATGTAGCACATGTTTTTTTATCAAGTAAAATTTTTTATAACAACAAAGAATTGTCATTAAGTGTTTATCCATTAAGGAATGGATGAATAAAAGGTGATGAATGCAAACAATGGACCGCTGTTCCCCAATTAGCTGAAGCAGATGAAACACTACGTGAATTTTCATCCAAACTGGGAATATTTCTGCTTGTTCAGACCAACTACCACCACCAATTACTCTACCACTGAGCTATATCGCCAGCCCTTGGCCTTAAACTCCTAAATCCTCCTCCTCAGCTTCCCAAGGAGCTGGGATTACAAGTGTGTTTAAACCAATACTTACAAAGCATGTTCCTTCCAGGATGCTAGGAAAGGCAGCAGTTAAGACATACGTAAGGGAAAATAGGCTTAGCAAAAAAAGATGTGTGCCAAAGAAACAAGAGGTGTTCCCTTACCACCAGGTCTGAAAGTCAGGCTCTTTCCCTGCACCCGGCTCTTCCTGGGCCTTCATCACAGTGTTGTGACTGTGCATTTGTACTCATCCAGTTTCTGCAGTAAAGCTCTGGAGAGGTTAGGGACCACTGTATCCCAAGGACAATACAGTGCCTGGCAAACGTAGACCCCCAATATTTTCAATAAATGAATCACTGTCTGTAGCTTCAAGTACCATTCCTGTCTTGGCACATTGGAATCCCAAACTCCAGTTCAGCCTCTCCCATATGTAAGCCCACTTGTCATCCCACTAGCGAGCTGACAAACCCATCTCACTGTCCCGCAGCCACTCAGAGGCCACATGCACAAAATGGAATTTACTGGCCTTTCTAAAAAACATGTCTCCATGCTTTCAGAAGTATAAAAAGATAGATAAACCAGAGTGTCCTGAGAGCAGTACTTAAAAAGTAAATGCAAAGCAATAAACAAACACCCTAATGGGACAGGATATATGTCTTTTATACTAATGATCAAAGGGGACCTATCTCCCTCCTTAGGTGGGAAGCCGACAGAAGTTGTAAAGGGTTCCAATTCCATTTAAAATGATCATCGTACACACAGAGCGTTAGACATACAGGGAGGAAGCAAACACGAATGGGGAGTAGAATGTCTCCTTTGCTTTGAGTACTTTTCAGGTTGAATTTTGAGTGAACACTCCCTAAACAGAAAAGAAAATTTGATCATTGAAAAACAAAACTCTTGCTGCACTCTCAGTTTCAATTTCAGACATCCCTCCAGTTACCAAACCAGAAACCTGGGAGCTCTCCTAGGCTCCCCTCTCTCTCTCACCACGGAGATTGTAACACAGGAACATGTATTGTCAACCCAAATCCCTTGGCTTCCCTCAGATCTTCTGCTCTCCTTCCCATGCTCTGGCTGAGTCCCATCCCTCTCTTCTGTCGGTCTGTGTGTCTCTCTCTCTCCAGTCATCCACTAGCTGGCTCCCTTTCCTTCATCTGGGTCTCCCTTCTTCTTGACATTGCTTTAATACTTCCAGGACCGTGTTTTTAAAAAGCCTAGGCCCAGAGTCAGCCTCGAAAAGGCTCCGCCTGGCCTGCGTGACACTCAGTCAGTCCCCACCGCTCCCCATCGTCTCCACGTCTCATAATGCGTTGCGTGCAGTTCCCCAAAGACTGCAAAACTCGATCATGCTACCTCCCTTCCCCTGGAACATGCTTCCCTTTCTACTCCCGTTGGAGCAAAATTCCTTCTGTTCAGGAACTCAGGCCGAGTAGAACCTCCCCTACACAACTTTTCTGCTCCTTCTCCCTCCACAGGTCCCCGGCTCCTTGCTCTCAGTGCCTGTCTGCTGAATGTCAGACCGAGGCTGCCTGTGCCGCAAGCTGCGGCACACCCAGGGCTTCAGACTCGAGTCTCAGTCGCTGCTAGCGGCACCTGGAGGAATGCACCATCAACAGCTTACGGTTTAGAAACACTGGAATTCCCCCCGTTTCAGGAATGGAAGATGGGGTGAGAGGCTCTTGCCAAAGGCCATCCAGTGAGAGATTCTGATGCTCAATCTCCCCAGTGCCCACCATGCTGCATGACATTTAATAACCTCACTATACCGGCTTTATTTCTTTCTCCCTCTGGATTGTTATTCCACAGGAACTATTTGCAACTCATGTTTTGATCCTCAAACCTTGCAGAGCTGAGCACACAGCAGGTGTTCTTGGGATTTTGTTGGATAATATGTGGCCAAGGGAGTCAGAGTAAATGTCGTCATTAGAAGCGCAGGCTTTGAAGTCACACGTGTGACCTCGAATGAGTTATTCACATCATCAGTAAGTGAGGTAACATAAATCAAGCACTTTGCACAGAGTCTGAACAGAGCAGATTCTCAAGAATGCCACCAACAGTGACAATAAGAATGAGGAGGGCTGGGGTTGTGGCTCAGTGGTAGAGTGCTCACCTAGCATGTGTGAGGCACTGGGTTTGATTCTCAGCACCACATATAAATAAATAAAGGTAAAGGTCTATCAACAACTAAAAAACATTAAAAAAAAGAAAAAAAAAATGAGGAAAGAGAAACCATGATGAAGAGCATGCACCAGTCAGTAAGGGCAGAGCGTTCTCAACATAGTGCCTATCCCAGGATCTCAGGAACTTAAAACACCCAGGATCTGTCCTGTGCTGTTCTCATCCACTGGAATTCTGGGATTCTCCTCCTCAGCTCTGTCCTCACTAAGGACCTCAAGATGAAATCGTGGAATAATAGCAGGGACTAGCACAGCAGGGGAGGGAACATGGTCACCTGCCAGGCTGTAAGGACCTCCACTGGTAAGCAACATGCTCCCTTCCCTCTGTGTCAGATGATCATAGACTCTAGGGGGTGGGGAGATGAACCTTACCTCATACCCAGTAGAAAAGCCAGGAAAACCACACCTCTGACGACTACAGCAGGGATGGGACACCGCCTGAGCAGACAAGGACCCAAGCACAGGAGGGGGACTCCTCCCAGAGAGGAAGCCTGGATGGCCAGCGGAGGGAAACGGAGGTCAGGTTGGGGGAAGCATCTGTGGCCTGGGGTGGTGGGACAGGGACTGTGTGGAGCCACACAGGATCTTAGCTCCAGAGCAGACAGAGTCCAGCTGGTAAAGGCCTTCGGGCTGTGTGAGCGGCCTCCAGTCTGGGAACCCAGACCATCAACATGATAATGTCTACAGCCTTACAAGACGGCAAGGTTGCTCTGGCCCGGGTCAATTTATGAATTTATATTCCAACAGGAAATATATTTATTTTCTTATTTTCTTGTTACCTTGTGGTAATCACCCTCACAATTTTTTTTTTTTTTTTTTTTTTTTTGCTTCACAAGTTGAAAACAGCAAACATGTTTTTTTTCTGTTTTCCACCTAGGAGGAGGATGACGTTATCTAACTTCTGGAAATCCACTGACTAGGGACCTAAAGGAGCAGGGCCTCCTCCCCACCGGAAGGGGGTGGCCAAGTCTGTTCGTGCACCCAACTCCTTCATTCCACCTGAATAACAAAGCTTTAATTATAATCATTATATTAACTATAATCATTTAATTACCAATTAGACAAATTTTCAAACACTAACTTTATGGTTTGAACCTGCAATGTCCCCCAGGGGCTCACATGTTGAAGGCGGGTCCGCACAGCAGCCATGTTCAGAAGTGGGCCCTTGGGAAGTGACGGACTCACACGGCTCTGACACCACGGGGGAGCAGTGCACTGGTGGTCCTGACTGAATGGTCACGGGAGGTGATGGACCCGCAGGAGGTGAGGGGCTGCTGGAGAGAGCAGGTGTGCCCTTCAAGAGCGGGTCTCGTCCCCGCCACTTGCCTTCTCTGTCTTTCAGCCTCTACCTTGGCCTCTTGGCTACTGCGAGGTGGGCAGTTTCACTCCACGCTGGGCCGCCCGCCGTGACGTCTGTGCACCTCCAGCCGCAGCAATGGGACCAGGCAACCAGGGCTGAACCCTCCACACCCCTGCGCCAGGACAGGACTTCCCTCCCTTTATGTTTCTCTGCTATTTTGTCACAGTGACAGAAAGGTGACTTCCACAACTGAGCTGGCACAGGGCAGCGTGAAGAACCTCATGCACGTGAAATGTATCTCCAAATTATTTAGATGACATTTTTTCATCAGATTAATTGTGGGGATTAGTTCAGTTCACAAGAATGAACTGCAGCATAAATTCATTGATCTGCTAAAATCCAGACTCCACATCTGGAATTCCCAGAGTCCCAGCATCTCACCGTCCCACAGCATCTCTGGCCTTCGGCTGGGCTGGCGGAGCAGGACCCCGGCTGCCCGGCACGGCCCCCCGCGTTGCACAGGACGCCACGCCATCCTCTGAGGCTTGGCGGCGTCCTCCGAGCAGGCCTCCTCATTCACTGCTGCTTCAGCTCCACCAACAACACAGACATTCCTAATGCAACCCCAGCTGGCGGGCAGGGCGCCTGCGCCGCTAGCCTCATCCACACTCCCTTCTCTGGACCCTTGCTAGGAAGTGGCCCTCCAGACTGGTCTGCGCCGTGAGTCCACCTTCACCTGTTCGCGAGATCAGAAAGCAACAGCAGAACTAAAAGGAGTCGGGAAAGTGTCTTCTGCTTTCAGTCCCTGTCCTTAAATTCCTATGTGACCTTTAACAAGTGGTCACGGATCCCTTCACATGACCTCACTTCAGCTTTCCCCTCAAACACAGGGTGAGGTTGGCTTGCTAGTCAGTTTCAGAGTAACCCAGATGCTCCTCCTAACCTCTCTCTCTCTCCCCTAAAATAGTGCTCCTTTTCACTGGATAAAATTCCAAAGCATTTGTTTCTCAAAGGATACTTTCAACTATAAGATGCAAAGGCCAAAAACAAAAAAGGAGCCTAAGGGCCCATGAAACTGTCACCTGTACTTATGGCAAACTGTGTGTGTGAAAAGGAAACGCACTAATGTCACATGAGCCACCGAGAGGCTTTTGCTTCTGCGTGATTACCGCGCTGTCCTGACCGGGATGCGGGCTTCTTTCTGGATGGAAAACCTGCCAGCCCTGCCTCAGCATCACGGGAAGGGAAGGGGGAGCTGGGCAGGGCCTTCCGCCAGCCCCGGGGAAAGTTCTCAGAGCCTGGCTGCCTGTCGGCAAGCCCTGGACTCAGCACTGTCCCCAGAGGAGCACGGGAGGGCCGAGTGGGCAGAGGACCAGCGACTATGCCTGCCCGCAGAGCTCTGCAGCTCCCTCCCTCCGTGTCTGGGCGCCGGCGCAGCCTGCGGCCCATCAGCATTACTGGTGGAGTCAGGATCCTTGAAAGCAACGCAAAGAAGTCTCCGTGAATGTTAATGTATTTTCCGTGAGAAAGCCCGCCACGGCGTGTGCACTGGACAACCACGTGGCTCCCACACCATCGTACAGCGGAGACCATATACTCGTCAGGGTACTTGGTCTCCATGCAAAATCAGCCTCCTCAGCCGTGAAAATCACACCACCATTCAGCAATTACAGGAAGGAGCTTCATGTGGCCACCGACACAGGGTACTGTCCCCTGCTTCTGTGGACGGCCCTACTACCTCCTCTCCCTGGTTCATCTACACGCAAAGGCATCTCCAACTTCACTGGAGTTTTTTAAAAAAATCACTAATCATTAGCAATGAATATTCTCAGAAGAGAATCCATGCTGAATGGCCCACTATCGATGGAAAATGGGCCTCACTGGGTCCACACTGCTGGAGGATGAGAGGGAAACCTGCGTGGCCCTTCAAACCCAAGGGAGGACCTCTTCCTGCAGTCCTTCCCCAGCCCAACACCTTGGAGGCGAGCATCAGGGACCCCTCGCTCCAGTCAACATACATGTGGAACAGCCTCCTGGCACAAAGTGATGGGAGAAATGGACTTGCAGCCATGGACCAACCATGGCGAGGGAATGCAAGCTGAGGCACACTGAGGCCTGCTAGGAGGGATGGAATAATGACCCACAGAAAACCCCAGCAAGAGTCTCCCCTAAGACATTCCCGAGTAACTGGGAATGTCTCAAAGTCTGCAACACCGGAAGCCTCAAATCTTACCATTTTAACTAATGAGACACAAGTTCATGCACTGTATTTGTAAGCAGCACGAGCATGGTCAGCAGAGGCCTGTACTACATTTCAATCCAAAACAATGTCTGACGGTAACAATATATCCAATTTAACACATTTTAAAACTAACAGAACCGTATTTTCTCTTTATGTAGAAGATAGCTTTACATTTACCAATTTCACTTTGAATTGGCACGTTTTCAACTGAAAAGCATATGGTTTACTTGGTTTCTACCCCTTGTATCATATGTTAAATAGAAGGTAATGTTACTGTCTCAACAAAAGCTGCCGTTTCTAGAGCAATGCTGTAAACGTCCTGCATGCGCATGGAATTTTTTTAAAATATCACACTCCATAATCCAGCATTTAATAGATCAAATACTTGATTATACTCAAGAAATTGCTTACTTGTGGCAACTAAGGAAGCCATAGACTTGTGAATTATAAACATTCTTTAGAGCTAAGTGTGAAATTATTTAAGGAGTTCACGTGTAGCACCGTGTTCTTGCCAATGGCAACATGCAAGTTAAAGAAGGTGACATTTTAATTGACCACACTCCAGTCCTCATATCCCTCGTCAGCCTCAGTTTCCTGGTCAACTCCGGAAGCCAGCTCTTCCCCTGCGATCTGTGCAAGGAGCACTTCAAACGCAACTGAACTAAAGCTGCACCCAGCGCCTTGCTCCCAAGCCGTGAATGGCACGGCGTCCCCCACCTCCCCCCTCCTGAAGCTTGAGGTAGTCCTGGGGTCCTGGCTCAGCTGTGCTGATGATGCCATCCGGACATCCCAAATGTTTCCACCAACTGTCACCCTTTCGCCAATTACTAGCTCCCAGACACTGCTGGGCATTCTGCCACTCGGCTCTCCTCTCTCTGCCTTCAGTTCTGCCTCTGTGAACCACTGGTGACAAAGGCCAGAGTAGCCCTTGTGCAATGCTAACAATGCCATTTCCCATCTTGAAAATCTCATGTCATTCTTCGTCATTTGAAGTCAGAAATGTCCATATGGCTCATGAAGCCTCCCAACACGATCCCCATCCCCTTGGGCCTCACCTGGCACCAGTCAGCTTCCTGCTGTCACTTCAAGCCCACCGGCCTTGTGTGTCTCCACCAACGAGCCAGGCTGGCCTCACACTCTGCTTGCTCCCCCACAGAGCGTCCACTCTGCAGCAACACCTCTGTCACACCATCAGCCTCTGTCACACCCGTCCAGATCACCAACTGCAGGAAGGTTCTCCAGCACACCAAGCCTGCACTGCTCGCCCTTCCCGATTCTCTCTGAAAAGGGGACTGTTTTTATTTTGCTCACTGTGGTATTTCCAGCCCTGAGCGGCATTCCTGGCACATAATAGGCATTCAGCAAATATCTGAAGTAATTACTAAATGACTTGAAACAGAGAAAAGATTTTAAAATCCATAGAGAGGCTCAGTGACTCTCCTAATCAAAGAGAAGTAAGGAATTCTGAATGCAGGAATGTTCATTACAAAGAATGGGATAAAATAAGAACCTTAAGCAGTCAGGCATGGTGGCGCACGCCTGTAATCCCAATGGCTTGGGAGACTGAGGCAGGAAGATCGCGAGTTCAAAGGCGTTCTCAGCAACTTAACAAGGCCCTAAGCAACTCAGCAAGATCCTGTCTCTAAATAAAATACAAAAAAATGCTAGGGATGTGGCTCACTGGTTAAGTGCCCCTGCATTCAATACCTAGTACCAAAAAAAAAAAAAAAAAAAAAAGAATCTTAAGTAAAGTGTTAAATTCAATGGACAGAATCTACAGCAATACATGTAATAAAAAAAGAAATACATGTAATATAAATAGTTGAATTCCATGCATTATTTTTTCAGATAAGTTAAATTTGATATGGTAACTAATTAAGTCCCAGCAATTATGTGAAACCTATCATTCTAAAAACATGTATTATTCAGACATTCTCAACAAATTCTATTAAGTGTTTGATTCCAAAGTGATGAAAGTCTGGGTTTTTCCATGTGTGATAAACAGAAGCAAAAGGCAAAGCAGACCAATGTATGATGAACGACGTAAGATAATATCACTTTGTTATTCTGTTTAAAGTATTTTTAACAAATGATAAAGCATTTGTGAGTCTAATGCCCTTTTAAAAATGATAAGTATCAAAATATTTCAAGGAAGTTTTATTTTAAAACTCCTTTCAGCAAAAGAATATTTCATGCACAGCAAGACTGACTTGGTCCGTTTAGAGCAATGATAATTTTACTCAGTGACTGCTCGGTTTGGTTCACTAAAGTTCAAGGGTCCTTTCACAGGCCTGCTGCCTTCCCAGCCTCCCGCTCAGTACCCACGAGCCTCCACCTTCCCCTTTGGTGCTCACTTTCATTTTGCTGGTTTCTGTGATCTAATGGCATGTTCTCTGGGGTTTGCAGCATTACAGTGGAATGCAAGAATCCACACCCTGAAGACCAAAATGGAGGGAAATGAAACAAAATCTGTTTTCATTGATTCACACTAGATATTTTTAAACCCTGATTTTTACCCACAAATCTGAACTTTATTCCTTCACTTTTTGGGGGGTTTTTGTTTTGTTTTGTTTTGAGTGGTGCTGGGGATTGAACCCATATCCTGGAGCTTGCTAGGCAAGTGCTCTACCCCAGCCCCCGATTCCTTCAGTTCTATGCCTGATTTGTGGTATGGAAATACTAACTTTCTAGTAAGTTGTCTCAACCTAATTTCCTGTTTTTATTTCCAACTGTACCGAAGATGTCTCTCAGGTCAGATGAGTCTCTCTGTGCCCTCTCTGGCCCTATCCACAGCACACAGGGTACATGTTGGCATATCCACCACCCTCACCCAGAATCCTATCAACAGCCAATTCATAAAACCATCTAAAGATAAGTGTGCCCTATGTCACAAACCAGCTGCGAAGGGCGAGAGTGTCCCCACCGTGCTGCGAAGGAAGCAGCATGGAGGCCTGAGCCGTGATGCACACCCTCAGGAGCAGCAGCTCCTCAGAAGAGATTAAAATACTTTGTAAATCCATTTCTCATCAAGTAGCTATCGCTCATTAGAAAAAATGCCCCCTAGGCACACAGCCTAAAGGATGAGACACCATTGAACTCTTTCTGAAGTTTCTGTTAATGAGATTTAACAGTGGCCAGGTGATGCTTCTGGAGGAGCCAGGACCATGGCCAAGTCCACCTGGCCTGGACACCAAATTAATACCCAAGTAGCAAATTAGCATGCAGTCACTGAGTTTCAAAGACCCGCTTCCCATTGACAACAGACAACTTATCTTGCTAGTGGACAACTTGCTGCAGTCAGTTTCTCCGGATCCAGGAACTGAAGTGCACTGTAACTTTGTACTCAAAAGAAAAACGGAACTGATTTCTGATCCACAAAGAAAAAGGTACATATAATACTGTATACAACCAGAACTTTCACAAAACATTTTTCAATGTGTTTTATTGAAAATAAAGATTTTCACCTGCACTAGTGGATTTCTCCTGAATGTATGCAGAATGAGTCGAGGCTATTTCTGTATTAGAGGCTTAGAATCAAAGCCTCGGGCAGGACTTCAAGAAAACGTAGCCTAAAAGAGGAGATAGGACGACAAAAGAAAATGCTCAGGTTCCCTCAAGCGCTTGTGCTTTCTTTAGGACAGTTACTTCTAACACCTGTCAACACGAATCCAGGAGAGGCTCTGGGACAAGGTACATGTCACCACAGAGGATAAAGCTATCCATTCTCAGAGAAGGAAGGGTCACTTCTTGCCACCTGCACACATGGGGCCTCGCAAAGGCCACAAACTCAGGGAAGAAGTGAGAACCAGGGGGAAGGTCGGCTTCAGAACGACAGCACTCTTCCCAGTGCCACAACCTCAAACTCAGCCAACCTCAGTAGTTCGAAATGAGCCTTCACGTCTGATACCCGAAGGCATAGTCGGCGCCACAGGACCCCAGGGAGCCTCGCCGGGCTTGTGGAAGGACAGGTACTGGCGTGAACAGTGACCCAAGTCTGCCAGCCGGAGGGGTTTCCCAGGACATGAGACTCACAGTACTGAGACGGAAAGTCCCAGCTGGTCAGCCTCATGGGTGCAGATGTGACTAAGCACTGCCACTGAGCAGAAAGGTCACCAAACACAGAATCGGTCTTAAGACAGGACAAACCCAAGCAGCCTCTGCTTTAAGGAGTCACGCTCACTGGAACAGTTCTCAGAGCCGACATCGGCACAGCCAGGTGGGACTCCATGCTGCTTATCCCCACGGCAAATCATGGACATTCAGAAACAAATCATGTGTGGTTAGAAAAACTGCAGAAAAGACTACACGGCCTTGCCTCTCAGAAAGCAAAAATAATCCCCTAAAAACTATGCACATGTATTTGATGTGTGCTGTTTACCTGTGTATTTCCAACTGGTAAACATCAGTGCCTAAGAAAATCACCTGGCCCAACATGGTTGTGCATTTAATTTGGAATTTTTTCTTTTTTTTTTTTTTGCGGTGCTGGGGATTGAACCTTGTGATTGCAAGGCAAGCACTTTACCAACTGAGCTATATCCCCAGCCCTAATTTGGAATTTTTTAATGTGTCTTAGTGGAGCAAAAATTTAATCTTTAGGTTACTCTCTGAGTATGTTTCAGCATTTGCACCCCTATTTTATAAGGAAGTTATAAAGATGAGATCATATGATATATTTAATAAGCCCCCAATCTTAACTTATAACTCTTATCTACCCCACATTAACTTTTACCATCTGAACCTATGTAAGCTAGATTTCCAAAATGAATCTGCCAACAAAGTTGGGAGTGCATTTCAGGCTCTCCCTGTTCAGATCCCTTCACTCCATCCATTAGTGGTATTAACTGCCTGCCAATTACTCTATCTTTAAAAAAAAGAAAACACAGTATTCAATATATTCTGGGCCATAATTCATTTTTTACACCAAGGACCAGTCTTTCTGCTCAGGTCACAGACTACTGGGTTTTGTTCTCTCTCGTGTCTCCTCTCCTGACTTCCCTCCCCACCCCAGCAGTATTTGAGTACAGGAGGTGCTGATGGGTGGCAGAAATGGAAGGGAGACCCTTCTTGTAAGTGTTCTGATGCCAGAAAACACACCTGAGGGCCACAAACAGGTAGTTGTGGGAAACTCAGAACAGCCAGGAAATGGTCTAGGGTTCTGCACGGCGGTCAAAGGTCACAGGATAGAAAGTCCAAATAAAAGACTGCACCAGGTGTGATGTGAGGTCCCGCAAAACAGAAGATGCATCTTCACGTGGTGGCAAGTATCACAGAAGAGCCCAGAATCTTCTGGACTCCATTTTGGGGATGTAAAGCAATGCTCTCTCAGAATAAAAATAGTTGAGCAATTTACAGGTGCTCAAGCATTTATTATTTGCTGAAATTCTTATTCTATATTCATTATTATTCTGAGTATTTGACAAAAAAAGATTTTAAAGATCTTAATAAAATTTATCTGTTACTGATGAATTTACACCATGAGAAATCAAATTGATTATTTTAAGTCCAGTAAGTAAACTTCATATTCTAAAGATACATTCAAAACATTTAGAGAACTCAAAAAAGAAAAGCAGGAAAAGGAATTGATGTTCGGTAAATCTTCACATTGTTAAAAAGTAGGGCTGGGGACCCAGCTCAGTTGGTAGAGTGCTTGCATTGCATGCACAAGGCCCTGGGTTCAATCCCCAGCACCGTAAAAAAAATAAATAAAAAAGTAGCCAGGGTTTTCTCACAGTGGTTAGAAAACTGACTCTGTGCTTTTGACATAAAAGTCAGGAACTCAAAACCTTTTCTTTCTGGAATTGAAAACTCCTTTTTCCTTTCCAAGCAGGATTGACAGGTTGTATATGATCAAAATTGTCAGTAAAGAAACTCAAGAGATTGACACAGATCATTTTCCAAAACTGTTTTCTTTCTTCTCACAGTGGCTAATGTCATACATCAACTCAACTAGGCCACAATGCCCAGTTGTCTGATTGAACACTAGGTTTGATGTTGCTGGGAGAGTGTTTTTTTTTTTGAGGGGGGGGGGTACTGGGGATTGAACCCAGGGCACTTGACCACTGAGCCACATCCCCAGCCCTATTTTGTATTTTATTTAGAGACAGGGTCTCACTGAGTTGCTTAGGGCCTCGTCGTTGCTGAGACTGGCTTTGAACTCGTGATCCTCCTGCCTCAGCCTCCCAAGTGCTGGGATCACAGGCGTGTGCCACCGCATCCAGCTGGGAGAGTGATTTTTAAACGTGATTGATGTTTTAACCATTCAATTTTGAGTACCGCAGATTACCCTCCGTGCTGTGGGTGAGCCTCATCCAATCAGCTGAAGGCCTTACTAGCACACAGAGGTTTCCCCCAGTTAAGAATTCTTCTCAAGACAGTAACACAGAAGAAACTCCACCTGAGCTGCCAGCCTGCCACCGCAGAATCACACTCAAGGCTGCAGCACCAACTCCTACCTGAATCCCCAGCCTGGCAGCCTACTTTCCACATCCAGACTTGCCAGCCTCCACAATCAATCACATAAGCCAGATCCTGAGAAAGGGTGGAGGCGGGGGAGTGTGTGTGAGTGTGTGTGAGTGTGTGTGCAATTGGATCTGCTTGGTTCTTCTGTTTTCCTGGCAAACCCCAACTAATGCACTTCCTCTCCATCTTACAAACTCTATGGTTCACATGCACACATGCGCACACACACATGCACATGTATGTGCACGCGCACACACACACACACACACACAATGCAGTCATATTAAAAATTCATGCTAGGAAAAAACCCTCGTAAGAAAGAGACTTCTTTATGATCAGCTCAGATGCTGAGGGATGCTACCTTGTTTTCTTGCCTTTTAACTCATAACATAGGAATTCCCAACAGAGAAAAAGAGGGAGAAGAAGAAACCAGAGAAACAAATCCTCCAAAAGCAAAACTCAGAATGCTATGAAGGACACACATGTGAAGCATGAACTCCTAAAGTCGGTGCAAAATTATTAATACATATTAAGCTCACATAAAGAAAGATGGGGGTGCCTCGGGGAAGAAAATAATCCAGGGGCCAAAGACGATACCGTGGCTCCAGGTGCAGAACCCAGGGAGAGCCTCTGGGGTACTACCCTGTGCCCAGGACACTTCTTACAGAAACACTCTTCTTACTGGCTCCAAGTGTGGGAACTTCCCCAGGTCTTTCTGCCTGTCTGTCTCTAATTCTTATTCTCTGAGGCCTCTGAACTATCTGTCTATTCTTATCACTCACAAAGTCCTCCTTTCTAGCCTGGTCTCCCGAGCTGTCCTGCTCCTCTACCTGCCTTCCAGATGTCCAGAATTTCCTGCTGCCTCCTCATCCCAAGCTCAACAGTGGTAAGAGTGAGTCACCAGGTTCTGCTTCTATCCTGGATTCCCCTTCAACATTCCCTTCGTCCTTGCCACCCCATGGATTAGCACTGGAGTCACTCATTCATCTCTCAACCATTTCTCACAAGACCTGTCCCTCCTCAGCCAGGCCTCCTGGCTTCGGCAGGCTCCCAGGACCCTGGTGCACTCTCCTGCATCCGGTTTCTCCCTCCATATCTGACCTCTGCATGAGGCGCGTGCTGCTTCTGGTCAGTCCCAGATTCAAACACTTCCCTCCGAGTAAATTCTTAATTTTATTTTCGAGGTTGATTCACACATTAAATTATCAAATAACACAAGCAACTTTAGGAATTTAATTTCAAGAGAAAAGCTTTTTAATAAACTTCCCCCACTCTGATTTGACAAGCATGTCTCCTACAGTATTTCCAAGTGTTTTTTTTCCCTTTCCTATGCCCTCCCAAAATTTTAAATTCTTACACACAAATCCAGTTCAGAATTCCAGCCTCTGCATCGTTGAGGCTGGTGACACCTTTAGGAGCTTTAAATCCTAAACCTGACAGACGGATCAGTGGGTGCAACAGGCCATCCGCTCCTCCTGAGAAAGTCCAGGGGCACCTACTCTGCCAGGCAGCACTGCAGGCACTGGACCACACCCGAAAACAGCATAGACCACGCTCCCGGCCTTGCAGGCTTGCCGACAGTAAAGAATAAAATATTTGTCACATGATCCAAAGTGCTAGGAGGAAAATACCACCAGTACGAGGTGTGGAGGGACAAGCAGGAGGGAGGCCTCTCCTCGAGGAGCCCGTCTAGCGTGTCCTCTGCAGGGACAGGCTGAAGCAGACTCCCAGTGCGCGCAGGCTCTGAGGAGGTGCGTGCCTGGTTTGCTCCAGGCGCACACAGAACCAAGCACCCGGCCTGAGCAGAAGGGGCTGGGGCTGGAGACCAGAAGAGGGCCTCTGGGCAGAGCTGAGGACCCAGGATCCCACCCAGTCTGCCAAGGGTCTCTGGGTGCACTCAAACCTCCCTCCTGCTACCTTGTGGGAACAGACTGCCATGGAGCAGGGGAGAGCTGGGGGAGGAGCCGGCTGGACAAGGCCAAGAGCACTGCGGTGGTGAGAACCGGCTGAAGGTGGGTGGAGTCAACAAGACCGAGACCAATGGGAGAGTCAGGGCCCATCTGGAAGACCTGGGCCTGAGCACCTGGGAGAGAGGAGATGTCATTCAGAGGTAAGAGCAGAAACAAGTTGAGGGTAGAAGCTTAGAATGTGGTTCTGAACGAGCCTTGAGCTGTCTGGCTTTAAATGAAAATACGGAATAAACAGTGGACGCATGACGCCTGAGTTCAGGGCAGGGGAACACTTGCAGATGAATTGCCAGCTGAGAGGTCAAAGCTGTGGGACTGAGAGCAGGTGGAACAGGGTGGATGCCTGGGCCCTGCAGCCTGACATCCAGAGGGTGACAGGAGAAGCCAGCGAAGGACAGAGAGCAGCTGGAGAAGCCCTCAAGGAGAGGGAACAGTCCCCACATCAAGTCTGACACTGCAGGTCAGCTCCGAGCTCTCCCTGGCAGGTGAGCAGTCGCTTAGACCACGCAGTACCACCCTGGAGCTGCGCAGACGTCCCAGTGAAGGCTGAGCAGGTTCACGTGGAGCGGAGCGTCCCACGTGCTTTCTTCTCTGCACTGGATGTCAAGATCTGTTTCTGAATACAGCTCTCCTCCTAGGTTTCAGTGTGGAAAATGTGCACATATAAAATAGAACTCAAATAAATCCTGCTAAATATAGTCTTATGGCAAATGTTCTGAGTTAATAATTTAAGAAATTGGAAATAAGTACTCAAATAACAGATTTTTAGTAACCCACCAAAGAAAGAAAATATTTGAACTACACAATTTCTTGAAAGAGGGTAATAAATTTCTTCTAGACAAAAATCACTTAACTAATCTTTATATCTATGTAAAATACTATGGCTAATATCATTCATTTTTAGGAATAGACAGGTTGTTATTGAGGGTTAAAAGAGAAGCCAAAGGGCACTTGCTGGCCTCCTCCTTTGGTGCTGATCACTGTCATAACCAAGACCCAGCAGGGGAAGGACCAGTGACACCTGGGGGCCAGCCCAGAGGAGCCCGGTCTCAGGAACAGGTAGGGTGTGTTTCCTGTCCAGACCTGTGGTGCTGCGCCCCAAGGTGTAGAAGCTGAGGAGGGAGGGGCGCTCCAGTAGTGATGCAGGCTGCCCGGGAAGCAGCGGCCTGGTGACGCAGGCGTGGTGCACAGTTGCCTCTTCTCCTCCACGTGTGTCCTCTTAACAGGCCAAGTGGAGTCTCCAGGTGATTCAGCACTGGATCAGAAGCAGAAGGCAGCCTTGGGCTTCAAAGAAGGCTTTGCTTAGAAGGCCAGGAAGAAGGACATTTATTATATATGAATTTTTCAAATAAACATGGTATTACCTGTTGAAGTTTCACAATGTAAATGATGGGAGGCTTTTAAAAATGCATCTACTATTACTGGTGTCTTTTTTCCTACATCATTTTGCCTGGTGTGTTCTGTTCAACAATCGTGTCCACGATTAGTTCTCCAAACACAAACGGGGACTAAAGAGAGCTAACGCTACGTGGGACCGTGTGTCCAAATGCCGCCCAGGAAAGCAGGAAATCTACCTCAGCAGATGTGATTCCGCAGCATCATGCCAAGCACAGGTGCAGAGACCAAGCTCTGGGACCTTCTGCCACCCCACAGCCCTCCGTGCATGGGGAGGAGGGACACCCGCTCTGCCAATGGACCAAAAGCACCCAGCTGCACATGGAAGCACTTGGTGCACAAACCCCGGTGAGCCTCTAGTGAGTCTTACTGCCAGAGACCCGTCCACACTCAAGCTGCTCAATGCTGCGAAGCATCTGATTGCTAGTGCCTCTTCTCTCTAGAACTCTGTGAAAGGCAGAGATGATCTGAAGGCAGCTGAAAAGCCTCCACACCTGCCACCGACTTCAGTCCACACAGCTGAGGCCATTCACCAACAGGTGCCTGCCACCTTGCATTTCAAAGCCATTTATTCTTGCTTTCCACGTAACTCTAAAGCAATGCTTCCTTGGAGTATCAACAAAGGCCAAGGTACATCAGCCTGACAAATGAAAATGGCTATGAATGATAGCAAACATCAACCATGGGAATCCCAGAGATCAGCGTGCAGTCATCCCCATCTGAGGTCATCAGAAGTAAGGGAGGAGTGCACACAGCACTCAAGGTCTGGCTCTCCTGGGTTTGCAACAGCGTCCCGGCAGGCCCTGCGCCTAACTTCTCCAATACTTATCTTCTTTAAATATTCAGTGGAGACGATAGTCACTCCTACCTTCAAGGGCGTACTGAGGCTTAAATGAAAGATTCCAGGCAAAAGACTCAGCACAGCGCCTAACACAAGGTGAGCATGCCCTGTGCCTGTTCTCTCTCCCAGGAAAAGACAAAGGGATCTCACTCTGCTCCAGTTTGGAAGTCAGAGTAGCATATAGGAATTTTAAACAAGATCTAAAAGATTTCCACCCAGAATGGTTAATTTTCTAAAGTGTGGTGTTTCAAGTGAAAATCACTCCTCCTCTAAACCAGCATAATCCCCAGAGGTACAGACAGAGACGTTGCTACAATTCTTTCAACAGTAAAATGAATGGTAATGTTCTGCATATTCAAGGTGAAAAGACCCTTCCATTAACTGAGGACAGCAGGCCTATGCATTTAAAAAGTCCAGACTGTCAGTTGTCAGGATCCCTAACATCACAATTTTATTGACTCCTTTTAAATAGAGATAACTGTCTTTACACTATTTCAGGATTTTGATGTGCAAGTGGGTCGTGGTGTGGGAGGACATAATGAGTATGAGCTGAAGCAGAAGACTTCTGAACCGTTGCAAAGAGTGGGAAAATTAGGCTAGGCGGTGCAGTGTGAGGGGACAGGACAGAGCTGGAGCCAACCAGATTCAGATGGCCCACTGCCCCCTGCATTCTTTGTTCTTTCTGAATCAGGTGATGACAGAAACGGGAAGGGAGAATTCCACAGCACTCACCACGGCAGGCCTCACATGGGTCCTCATGGCTGCAGCCCTTCCAGTATGAGCCCCCTGCCCGGGAACTGCCAGAAAGCAATTGTCACTTGAATGACACAGACTTTCTTGTTTCCCTAATTAAATATAAATTCATTTATAAACTGTCCAAGTAAAGCATGAAGGAATATTAAAAACTACTTTCAATTAGCCTAGTTTGAGTTATAAGGTTTTGTTTTTTTTTTTAATTAAAGCACACTAGAGAATTTTAATCAGCTGAGTAGCAATTGCTTTCAATTAAAAACTAACAAGAATAAATTGATATCATATTAAGTCATCTTTACTGTACTAGTTCATTCTGGTTTCAATTAAACACCATTGTCAATATAAAAATCTCATCCACAATAAGGAAACACTCACCATGTGAAACAACACTTCAAACTCCTTGAAAGCTTCCTAACTTCAGTTTAAAAGCAGAGCACAGGAGGGTGCCTATTCCAACACTGATCTGCATGCAACTAAAGATGGCAGTTGTGTGGAAGTCAGCTTTTGTAATTCCATACAATTAAAAGTACAAATTAAACACCCTTTATGCAAAAATCCAATCCAAACTGCTCCAAAATTCTGAGCACTAACATGATGCAAGTGGAAACTTTCACACCTGACCTCATGTGACAGGATGCAGTAAAAACACAGGTGCACTAAAAATGCAGGAAACTGCAGGCAATGTGCAGAAGGGGCCTAGGAAACACGCAGACTTGCACCCACCCCCTGAGTGTTTCATCATGAACATGCAACCAGTCTAAATCCAAACATCATAAATCTGAAACACTCCTGGTCCCAACCCAGACAGGTATCTGAACAAGTCCTACAAACTTGTCTCTTGGCTAAGTACAAGATCCGTCTCAGATTTACTGACGTCACACGTGTACAGCCATCTGGTTCTGGCCTCCGAGACATCCTCTGATAGGGTGCAGGGCATCTCTAGGATGCCCTGTATAGGAGGAGTCTACACTGTGGACTCACAGAGAGGTGCATGCCTGGTCTCCCTGTTGCACAGACACGTGAAGGGAAAGGTGGAAACTTCCAAAAGCATAAGAGCTGTCAAGAAAAAGATCCCAGGCTTTCTTCTCACTCAGAGCCCTGAGAGGAGAAAAGGGGAGGAGTAAAGGGAATCTCCGCCAGGCAGAACAGATGCGCTCCAGAGCCCGCTGGGTGGAGTACTGCCCTGCTCCACGTCCAGAGCTCTGCCTTTTGCTAAAACCCCTGCAGATCAGCCAAGGCTAAGGCTCTATTTTAACAATAAACCATATGTCAGGGATAAAAAATAATTGGAATTATTGTTTTCCTGTGCAGTGTGTAAGGCAACTATGTGCTTTTGATAAGATGAAGGAAGGTCCAATTTCAACTCAACTGTTTGGCATCTCAAGTTGAACTCTGTTCATGACACTTGAGGAAATAGACTAACCTCATTCAATTTCATATATTAAATTACCAGTCTGATCTGTGATTCAATCCATGATCTATAAACAACAGGATTAATGACAACACCTGTATTGACTATAACCAATTTCAGTGAGAATTGTTATATGCATTATTTACAGAATAAACCTTTTTTAAAAATGATTAACATTACTATGTACTCCTTAATATCTACCTGGGAATAAGGATGGGGGCATAAAAATATTAATCCTCTTAGCATTTTCTTAGTAGGACAATTTTGAGGAAAAAAAACTGTAGTCAATGATTTACTTCTAAAAATGAAAAGATACATTGTGTACATCAGATTTATTAATTGTAATATGTCATTTCTACATATGAATTATTTTGTTTTGTTTTAGTGTAGTTTCGTTTTGCTGTGCTACAGATATATCTTAGGGCCCCATATTTACTGAGCTGCACCCTCAGCCTCATTTTTTATTACAGAACTAAATTTATTGTTACAGAACCACGAATAAACACTAATGTTGTACTAAGAAGTTAGAATGTTAGTGATTATCTAAAGCATAGAACAAACATATGTGACCTATGACCTGTCTTACAAACATCAAGCAGATACCATGACTTACAGAAAACTTGCACCCTTCACCATGTCAAATTGGAAGTAAACAAGGACCACCAGAATACTGTTGCTAATACTCAACTGGCAGTGATATAACTGAAATTTAAAAAAAGACGGAGAGACCAAGAGGCTGCAGAGACCCAGAGATGAAAGCCACCCCTCCTACGCAGGGAGCCCCCCGCAGTTCTGGTTTTGAAGGTGAGTATGGGTTTAAGGGTGCTCAGCAGCTCAGGCATGGGACTGGGTGGCACATACCAAATAAGGGCTACACAGAATGTCCCGAGCTCAGAGATCAGTGGGACCTTCTCTCTCACTCAGAAATGTCTTCACAGCACACACTTCTTCACGTCAGGGAATCGTTACCAAATGTGAGGGTGCACTCCCGAAGAAAACAACTGGCTTCTGCATCTTACTGTCAGGAGAAGCTGCGAAAAGATGGCTCATCACCATCTCTGCATTTCGAAGTAATCTTGAGATTTCAAACTATGGACAAAGACAGTGGCACTTTCGTGACTCTGAGCTCGCTAAATCTTAGAGAATGTGCCCATGTGATGCAACGGGGAAAGTGACCATGGAGAAATCAGATCACAAGACTGGTCAATGCTAATAACTTCATTGACAAATGTAGGAACAAGCTGTCCCTTTGGGCACATCAGCTCAAAATAGGAAACTGTCTAAAGACAGTTGCTGAAGACACTCCTCTGCATCAGGTCTCTGTAAGACACACCCAGGAGGCACCAGGTGGGAGCGCAGTGCCAGCCTGCATGCAAAGGCATCCTCCTACTTCTTCAGGAAGGTGAGGCCACCTCCCTCACCTGTGCACTGTCAGCAGTTCCATGCTGGAAGGGGTCACTTCCCAGCATCTGCAGGAGTGTGCCACACCCACTTCCTGGAAGTCACCATGCAGGAAAACAGCTCTTGCTCTTGGTCAGATTCTAAGGCCGGTTTCTGCGTGTGTGACAGGTAGACTCAAAGCCACTCACTACACAGCCTTTACATTCTTGAAGTCGCGTAGCATCAGGGAAATTGTCAAGAATTGGGAATGAGAGGCCACAGCAAGGTCTCTCAAGCTAGTTCTGTCACTCAGAAGCGGTGTCTCCATGCTGGAGCACCATTCTGCACAGTGCATGGGAGAGCCATGTGCGGAGTTTGGGAGCCGGGGTCTTCTGTGAGGAAGAGGATCCATCACCATGACAGGGGAGAAACGTTCACAGCCAGGCTGGTGGTGGAGTGGGAAGGAGATATGGCGCTGAGCGCCTACAGTACCAGTCAGAGCAAAAGGTGCAGGGCGGGAGCTCCAGGAGAGACAACCAGACCGTCCCTGTGTTACGGGGTCACGGCTACAGAGTCTGCACGCTGGAAAAGCTGGAAACTCCACTCGAGAAGAGGGAGCCATCCAGAGAAGGACCGAAGCAAGAAACAAACCAGCAGCCAACACCCAGCATTTATGTCTCCAAGGGACACAGGCAGGAGGAGAGTCGATTGAGGAGTATTAGAGGAAGGAACAGCTTAGATCACTTTTATTTTTTAAAATTCCTCTTTTTCCACAACAGATGTTTTCCTGAAGCAATGTACACAAGTATACAACAAGCTGAGTCCTTATAAACAGAATGTAAAGGTAAACAGATTCCCAGGGTCCACTATTAAAAGAAAATCCTATGGGTAAACAATTTTTTTTTCCAAAGTGAATAATCTCCTTGGTGGTTCCCAAAGTTGAAAGGACAAGGGAATCACATCCTGGTGATCCTCCGAGTTGGTATTTCAGTAGATCCGGAGTGAGGTCCCGACTCTGCGTTTACAGGCAGCACGTTTGAGACCCACTGACCAGGATCAACTCTGAAATTGGGATTTCTGGGCCGGTGGTATGAAGGCGCTTGCAGCCCTGGCCGCTGGAAGTCGTCTGCACTGTGAGCTGTCCTGGGTTGTTCACTCCACGTGGGGGTTTGCTTGAGAAAGAACTTGCTATAGCTGGTAGAGAAAGCCAGGCTTTCAGGAGGAGACCTACAGCTGAGCCTGGGCCCTGTGACTTCTTTCATTTACTTTGTGACCATGAAACTGCTGATTACCCTTGTGGAAAACGAGGTTTCGCTCTCTACTGATTTAGGATCGTATCAGATAATGTATAAATGAAGATTCCTTACCTCCCCTCATTTCAGAGAAAGTTTGAAAGTGCACATGAAGTGCCATGAAGAACAGGGCAAACACGATGCAGAAATAAAGAAGAAGAAAGCAAACAAAAGATCGGAAAACAAAAGAGAAGACACTATTGCAAAAGGTGGCACAGGGGCAAGTGGATAAGGCCCGGGTTTGACACTCAAGGGAGAATTGCAAACTGGCCATTTCCAAAGTCAGTGTCCACAGAATGAAGGCGGATCGTCCATTCTGGAAAACCACAGTGACCCTGGCACTGAGAGATGCAGCATGTCCATAACAAGGGGCCTTTCCTAACCTGTGGACACAACCTCATCATAGAGTCCCCAAACAGCACGCTCCAGTGGGTCCAGGTGAGCCCTCAACTCTCTGCCAGCTCTAACTCTAAGGACTACAGCTCCCACATAGTGCTGAAGGAGCTCTTCCTGGGACACTGGATCCCAGTGGCCTGGATTTGGGGTTGGGCTTGGGTAGAGAGGATGTGCCTTTATTAAATCCAGCAGCCAGTCTGTAGGATTAGCAGAGGCGCCTCCTGTGACTGAGAGGTGGCCTAGGGCTTCCCTGGTCAGAGGCAGCATTCTCCTTACAAAAGGCTTGTGCTCACTCAAACTGAGATCCCACAATAAAATAATGTTAAGAATCTTAAGGCTGGATTTATAAAAGGCTTCTGGGAAGGTTAATACTCCCAAAGGCATTACTTATTATTTCATGTGAGGGTGGGGGTGTTATTTGTCATTCCTTAAGACCGAACAACACCAATTTCGTTTTGCAAAGGTATAATGTCAGAGATTGGATTTGTCCTTGTGGACAAAGTCAAGTAGGGTATGTGTGCCCATCATGGTGAGGAAGGGGCAGGGGTTCAATAATGCAGTGCTTTGCACTAAATGAACACCTAAACAACAGTGAGCAGGCAAGGAAACAAAGGAGAACCCTCAGGTCCAAACTGGTAAGTAATGAACTTAGGAACTCAATCCAAACAAAAATTACAGCAGATTTCTCAGAATTAACGACATAAAAGAAAACGGGTATGCTTCAGCGTATGTTTATATGTACTTCTAGCTTATTCCAGAGAGTAGTGGCAAATGTAAATATTGTCTTCCCTATGCACTTTGTAAAATTTATCCAGAGATTTGGAATTAATTCTTGGGATGGTTTTATTTACATACAAAAATAAATAAGTCTAAACAATCAGAATATTTCAAGACCATTGTGAACAGAGCATTATCTTTGTTTTTGGTAAGAAATGTAATTCAGGGAATATAAGAAACAAGGTGTCCTAAGTAACCACTTAAGGAAACCCTAAAAGCCACAAAAAAAGAGGTAGGAATATCATTGCAGCCAGAACTGGTTAGGTAGTTAGTGTAGAAATAAAAGAAATCAGATCGAATAGAGAAAATGAAGGACATGAAAACCACCTGCATCTGGAAATTGGAGGCTGCCCTGGGGAATGGAATATCAAAGATCTCCGAGGCTCATTGATAACCAGATTTACCTGCCCTTATCCAGAACTATAGGCAAAGAGTTGCTCATTAACACCTGCTGGGACATTACCTGCTATCGCTTTGGCCCTTCCCCTGCCCATCTGCTTCTCTGCATTTGCCACTCACCTGCAAAAGTGGGCCTAAACAGAGAGGAAGAAAATAAGGGGGGAAGGGGACAAGAGAGTAAAACTTATAAAAAGGACAGGATTTACTCGCCACACGGATTCCGCCTTTGGGTCCCCTTCTTCCACCCCGGAAGAAGTCTGCTTTTACTTTTAATAAAACTTTATTTTCCACTCTGCACTTGCCTCAGTCTACTTCTATGGGTGTTATTCTTCAACACCTGAGGAAGCAGGACTCGGCACCAGTTACAAAGGGTAACATCATCATTTAATTCAATGGAAAAAGAAGATTCCATTTTCTTAATAGGAAAATGGTAGATACTGCACAATCAGGCAAGCTCCTATGAGCACTGTTTCAAAGAGAGACACTCCAAAGACCTGCACACACTGCAAGCTGAGTGCTCTCATCATGTAAGCATGTCAGTGTGCCCGGGGCCATTCCGTGACCTCCAGGAAGTTCCTGAGCTCTCAATTCTCTGCTGATTCCAAGTGCATGACTGTCTGGAGACAGACATTCATGTTCATGTGGTGGATGAGCATCCCGTTTACCTAGGGCATGTCACACATGTTGCTAATTCCATATTTCTGGTATTTGGATTAGGATTAGCCACAGGAAATTGCATACCCTCACCTCGTCAACAAACACGGGAAGCCCATTCCCCTATGGCTTGGAAAGAACACTATCACACACAGCCCTCTCAACAAAGTTCTAACAATTCCTATGAGACCCAAACTCGAGGGTAACAATAAAGGAATAGCTTTTCACTTAGGTTCATGAAATCCATGGTCTTTCCATTGATATGGAATTGTGAAGATTAAATAGCCATTACTGGAAAAGGAGCACTCTAATCTTGTCATAATTGACAGTTTTTTGGCAAATCTTCACAAGGAAGAATTCCACTTGGGCAAAACCGGCCTCAGGAAACCTCACATTCCAGATGTTCTGCCAGGGCCCCAGGAGTCCCCAGAACAGCAGCTGTCTGTCCCCTCAGCTCCCAGGGTGCATGCAGCACTGACCATCAGAAAAGGCCAGCCGTCATCCTGCAGACTGGACACCTGTTCGCACAGTCGCAGGAACCCAGCTGTGAGAACTAAGACAGGGCACACAGCTACGAGCCTCCTTCAAATGAGGGGGACATGAGGACATTTTAACTGGGCATCGTTCTGCCTACTGTTCAGGCTTCCTGCCTCAAAACCCCTCTCCGCCCACAGGCAAACCTCCTGATTCTTCAAGACAGAGAATGGTGTCTGTCACAGAAAGGGTGAGAACCAGCACCTGCCGCCAGGACCTTCCTGCCTGCTGCCCAGTAACTTAAACCCTTGAAAGCCCTATGAAAAGGCACCACGCTCTGCATCCCATTCTAGAGGCAAGATCACGGAGGCAAAAGCAGCTTTCACCTGATTCCTCGCAGCCAGTGTGGCATGGGGCCAGGGTGGTCATACTCTGCAGGATGGCCAGGAGTGCCCATCAAGGCCCAAGTGAAAGCACCAGTCTAGAAAGGATCACCACCTCGCCATTGCAGCTGTGGCAACAGAGGCTGTAATCCGGCACTGGCCACGTCTCCTGCCAGGAGAGTGGCTGCCCCAAGCAGGCCCTGAGTGGCTTCTCGACTGTGTGTCCACGACCAAACCAACAAGCCAGTAGCATGCAAGCACTGTCCTGGTCTAACGCCTGTGTGACCTGTCACGTCCAAACCTGAGCTTCCTGGTGACGGAAGTGACATACCTGGGACTGGAAAACCAGGCACATGTGGCTGCAGGGAAGAGGAAGAGCATGACTCAGCCCGGGTCCACTGCTGGAGCGCCTGTCACGTGTGGGCAGCACACCAGGTCACAAAGACCAGCAAAGCCCCCTGTCCCCAGGCGTGGCTGTCCGTGGTCTGTAAGCGGCTGGGCACAGCACAGTGTCCTACCCAAGTGCTGGGAAGGGCACAGAAGGAAGTGCAGCTGCCCAGACCGAGCTGGCCAAGAGTCCTCCCGGATGTGCGCTGAAGACTCCCAGAGCCCTCACGGAATTCTCTGCGATGGCATTTACAATAAAGGCAGGAGGCCAGAGCACAAGGCAGACTCTGCCGTGAGTTTCCCCACAGCCAAAAATTAATTTCTAAAAACGTGCCCTGTCTCCTGCCTTTTGAAATACGAAAATGCTTTTTAGCAATTACTCTCCACAATCCTATTTCCCTGAAGGTTTCTATTCCAGCACCCTCTCATTTCCTCCCTCCAGTCCTTCACTTGCTGTCAATAACATCTCTTTTTAAAAATGGGTCAGGATTTCTTTGTGCTGGGTGAAAGGGGCCAACTCCAGCACTATCTAATCAGATCCTAAGACTCTTTGAGAAAGGTCCAAGTGTGAAGCCTACTACTGTTTGCTCAGAGAGAGGTATTTAACCCTTTCTGGTCAGAACGATTCTACTAGGCAGCACATCCACCCTCTCTTTTATTTCCACTTTACAACTTTGGTTAAGCACAGAAGGGGTCCAAACTCAATGCAAATAAAAGTTAAATTAAAATGGATTTTAATGAACAGGGAAGGACAAGGGAAGAGGAGGAAGGAGTCAGTCATTTCATAACAAAGAAAATCTAGCTTTAAAAGAAAAATCATTTAATTTTCTTATGCCAATTATTCCATTGTGTTGAGTTCAGAAAGAATGCCCCTACTCCAGGTGCAGGCCATCTAATTTGCAGTGGTTCTTGAGATGGATCATGTAATCTTTATAGTCTATACTGCCCACAGTACTATACACATAAATGCAAAAGGCAAAGTTTTTAAAAAGCAAATAGTATGAAAGCTTAAACTTTCATCATTTAAATATATACTAGTCAAAACTGGTAAAAGTTAAGTTCGTCATCCCAAGGTTAACTTGCCCACACAACACCCACATTGCATAATAAGGTATGTATTGAGTTCCTACCTAGCAACCTAAAATAGAATATTCAACAACAACGGCAAATTAACTACCACACTAAAGGAGAACTGCAGTCTCTAAGTACCCAGAACACACAGTTGCCACCAAGTATTACATAAGCATGAGGATGGGTAACTTTTATGTGCTTAGTCCCCTAGATTTCATAACAGTGCCCACAGTGCATCGTATTTGTGCTGAATTTTATAGTTTACAAAGCACCTTCACATTTACTACTTGTCTTTATCCAGAGCAAAAAGGGAGGGAGGTTGGAAGGCACAGGTGTGATGAGGGAAAACACTAGAATGCAGGCTGGGGAGTCCAGGGAAGGAAGGAGCCCACTCCAGGCTGCCCAGTGCTCATCCACAAGTCACCTGACCCCAGGCGTCCTGCCTCCCCTGCACCAGGACCTTCACTGGCTGTGCAGGCCCTCGGGCTCTGCTTTGTTTTCCATCGAGCACCTCAATTTGCATTCTTGAAAACTCAGAGACTAATCTGACTTCTACAGGAAGCCATGCCTATCAGAAGTCTCACCTGCAGCTAATCTCGCTTAAAAAAGGGAGACATAAAAAGCAATCTACACAACACCAAAAGGATGGAAGTGCTTCAAGTTACACAGGGTTCTCCCCCAACCCCAGGGCAGGAGAAATGCACTTAATTAACAGGAAGTTTCTAGATGCTAAAGTGTTTGGGGGCTGAAAGGCTTTCAAATCATAGAGGTTATGATGATTTTCATTTAACAAGTTTTAAAAAATCCATGTAAAAGCATATGCCTTTCTGTCTATGTACTATTATTACATGTGTAATATCAAGGTTTTTGTCAGATCAAATTGGGTGGCTGCAGGAGGAGGGAGCAAGGTCACCTAGCAACACACTGTGCCAGAAGTGACCAATGAGGCAGACCTGCTGACCCTGACGGCCACCTTGGGTCCACCTTTTCCTGGGCAGGACCCTTGACCCCTTTCCTCTGTATAAAAACCCTGAGCAGCCAAAGCCACGTGCCATTTCTCCTGGCTCTCCCACCCCGACTTTCACCCCGGGGGGCTGGAGATTTCGCCCAGGACACAGACTCTAATAATCAAGCCACTACTTTTGTCTGACTCTGGTGAACCCGCCTGGCGAGCGCACTCCTTTCGGCCACCCGCCCTTCTGTGAGCTTTACAGTTTTGACATCACCAACCATACATTTTTTTTTACTCCACAAAAAGGCATGGCGAACAAGCACGTCTCACTACTCGTGATCTATAAAGGTCTACAAGTAAAGATTTCCTGTTACTTTATCAACAAGACCACCAAACTCTCAGTTTTCCTGGGGAGTCCCCAATCGGGAAAGAAACCCTTTGCACTTCAGCTCCAGAAGAGGCGAAGAGCACCAAAGCTAAGCGAGCAGGCCGCAGAGCGCCCGGCGTCCTTGTGACCACAGGCACCAGTGCACCGACTTGGCTAGTGTGCCCTGCTCAACGGGCTGACGTGGCAGCACTGCTCGACCTGGAGGTGGAGTGAGTAGAGTGAGGTCTGGAGAGCCCATGCAGCCCTGCTGCGACAGGTGGCCTCGCTTCAAGTCTGGTCAGGAAATTACTTATCAAGATGGCGCAGAAACTCTGCAGAGACCAATGCCAGTCTCAGCGAGCACAGCGACCTGGTGCTGGCTGCTGGGGAAGCACTCCCAGGACTCACAAGAAAAACAAACACCAGCTTCTAATGTCACTGCTCCGCTGCAACGTAATCGGCAGAGCTGTGGGACAGTGGCCACACCTGTAGCAGGCCCTTGGTTCCCTTCCAGGTTCAAACTAGCTCTGATCACCTGCCTCACCGGCCAGCAGGGCGGGGGGAAGCCAGCACTCCAGAGGCAAGTGGGGCTGATGCCTGGAAAACCTGGAAAGTGCCAAGAGATTGCCCCTTGGAATCTGAGCTCACGAATTATACTGACAAATGGGACTGTAAGCCTTCAGTCCTTTCAGAGGCCTTTCTCGATCATAATAAAAAATAACTGATGCTTATTAAGTAAAAAGCAGATATCAGACTCATAATACATCTACAAAGATAAGAAAAGCATCACACATTGGTAAAAGATTTATATGTAAAATAACGTAACTCACTGAATGTAGGTGACCTAAGAGTTCCACTCCAGGACTCTGGGAAATGCTGTCTTCCCAGGAAGGCTGGGCCTGGGCCTGGGAGGCGTGAGCAGGGCGCACTCACCTCCATGGCATAATGAGCCTGATCCTGATGGGACGCATCCCCTGTGCGGCCAGAGACCCCGCCTGCTCTGAGCACAGGAGGACTCAGCTCCCCTTCCTGCTTTCCAGCCCCCTCGGTACCACTCATCCTCTTTGGACTATTGTAAGAACCAAATAAGAAAAAGAATACAACACAGTTCTTTAAAACACAAAATCTCTATCTGGAAAGCAGTGTTATCATTCCTCTTCACTCTCCAGCTGACGTGTCCCCCTGAGGGCAGCGCCCGCAGCCTCTGTCCTCCAGGACACCAACCTCAAGCATCACGGGCATGCTCTCAGACACATTCTGTTTCCTCCGTCCACCACAAGGGACACATGGTCATGCATGCGTGTGCGTGTGATCTGCTTGTCTACTGGGGAGCAGGACCTGCAGGATGCTGTGAGGCTGCCGTCCTGGCCTCCACCTCTGGACTCCGTGTGCCCCCCAAGGTCCCTCCTTCAGGGCTGCACACGTGGTTCCCTGCACCCAAAACACCACTCCACCCACACTGCCCACCGGCTGCAGCACCCCACGCGTGTGTCCACAGCGGTCACTTTGGCTCCACACTGCAGGCCTGCTGAGATCACAGACACCACCTGGTTCACAACTGTCTCCACCAGAGGCATTGGAACACTCTCACTGAGCTGAATTCTGCCAGGGGAGACCACCACAAAAACATGGGAATTAAAACAAGCAAATTACAGAGACACTGGAGAGGCCCTGCTCCCAAAGCACTGGGTGGGCCCAGTCCTAGATGATCAGTTGGTGGCATTCCCTGCTTGGAAGTAGGAAGTCAAGCACCCACAGTCCTCTTCGGTCTTGCCAACGAGATCAGTCAGCCAAATCTCAAGAGTGAGCCTCTTCTTGGAGTCTTCACACCTGGACTCTCCTGCTCCAGCCTGGTGACCATCAGACGCTCCTGGGAGGAGAATGCCAGCCGGCCCAGGCAGCCGACCTGCACCCAGCTTGAGACTTCAGAGCTAAGGCCCCCTTGGCATCAGTGATGCTTACAGCATACCTCCGGGAAAAAAAAAAGTACCCTCTCACACATTTTTAAGTTCTCCTATTCTCCTAGAAAAAATTTTATCATGAGTTTAAATAGTTGCAAATTATATATGTTTCCACATATTTTTATAGCAAATATGCCTCGGACCTATTTTTGTCAAAACTCTACAGCTAAGGCAAGGCTCCTTCAGTGTAGAGTCTGTCTACCGCACAACCCTCCTGGAAAGCCCGTCCTCGCTGCTGAGCCAAACGCTGAATCAGACCTAATCTCTCTCTGAAGGGGTTATTTTACAGTTTCGATGCATATTCTAACTTGCATCCCTGTGATAGCGGTTCACTTCTGAACTGGAATTCTAAGATAGACAGGTGGGTGTGTGGGTGGGTGGAGAGATGGACGGAGGGACATGAGTGTGTAGATGGGTGTGTCCATGGGTGGATGAAGACACAGTCTTGTCATGAGTCTGTGAATGGAGAAATAAAGCCTCCCATGTTCACAGAGTTGTCCTTGCTTTGCTGTCCCTGGCTTCTCCCTCAGGACCAAAGTGTTGCAGAGACTGACATCTGGGGCAATGAGCCATGGAAGACTTTGGATAGACGTGGAGTATGCCTTTCTTCTCTTGGAAACGAGAGAAGGACATTGACAGAAAGGGAAGGAGTTAGTGAAATACGCAGGCCCAGAAAGACGAATACCACAGGCTCCACTTTTCATGTGAAAATTTAAAAAGTCAAGATCACAGAAGGAAAGAGCAGAAAGATAGTCACCAGGGCCTGTAGGTTGGGGTGCAGGGACAGGGGAAATGTGATTGAAATCTGCAAGATTTCAGTTAGGCAGGAGGAATGCACCTTGAGATCTGCTGCAGAGCAGGGATCGTGTTGATAACAATGTATATCTACACGGATTTCAATATTCCCACCTTGAACAACTGCTGAGCAGGTGAGGGAATGGATGCACGCCACTTAGCTTGAACTAACCATCCCACAATGTCACACAGCGAAACATCACATGTCCCCAACATGCAGAATTACCATGTCAGTTCAAAATAAAATTTTAAAGAAGGAAAGTAGAAAGGCAGTGCTGGCAGACCTGGCCAGCCAGGTTCCTGTGAGAAACTAATTCCTTACGGTAACCTTGGTCCACACGCCCTCCCACCTGCAGGCACGCCCATCTGAAGACAGCCGGCAAAGGAGTCCATTTCAAGAGCTCCCACGGAGGCTGAGTCTTCCTTGTCAGGGCTTCGTCCCTAAACATCACACCGACAGGCAGAGGGGACAGTGGTCTTCCTCCGCTCGTCTCCTTTGCAGCACCATCCACCCCACACAGCCATGAGCACCCAGCAGGTGCTGGAGCTGTGTGACATACTGTCAAAAGCTGCACACAGGCCACACGTCCATTGCACGTGGCCTGCTGAAATGTTCCCGACACAGCTGAGTGACCAGCACTGCCCAGGCCTGCACTCGGACCAGCAGCCTGCTGCCAGGGTGAGAGAACAAACAGACGAGCCCTGGAGGACCAACCTCTGTGGACACGGATGCAGTTTTCCTTAGAAAAGGGATACAGGGATGCCCTGTCCCCAATCCAGTTCCACCACACATGCAGCATTCCAAGTGTCCTGCCAAAAGAAATGCCACGTGTGCCACACAGTTCTTAGGGACAGGCACATGTTTAGCTGGAGTCCCTTGCTTTCTGTCTTTGTAAACAGTGACTCAGGACTGTGACACCCCAAGAGACATGGAAACAGTGGCATAATCCTACGGGAAAATCTAAAATCCCTGCTTTGTGGAACGCTGCCCTTCTGACTTCCCGGGGAAGGTGAGTGGGAACAGACTGCCACGCCCCATTCAAGGTGGGCCCTGGAGAAAAGGTCAGAAGTCGCAGTGGTTGGTGGGACCCATATCCCAGACCGGGTAAGACCTGGGCAATAGGACCTCTTTCCACTGACACGCAGTGGCTCCCCAAAGTCCCAAAGGGAGAATACGTTATTAAAAATAATAAATTATTATTATTAAAAAGAATAAATAATGTATTCTAATAGGGGCAGCCCATGGCTGCTCTTACCCAATTCTGTTGAAACACACACAAAATGTCCTTTGTCTCTGCAGCGTCCATGCTCCTGATACAGTGGCAGGCTGGAGCGGCCACAGAAGACACAGGCCCCCATGGCCTAAGACACTGCCTAGATCCCCCAGGCAAGCTCAGCCCTGTCCTGAGACAGAAATTGCACACATTTGCTTTCACAGAACATGCTATTTCTAGGATTTACTTTTAAATAATCTCTATTAGCCTATGTGGTCACCATTATAATAATCTAATCATTTACTTTATATAGTTTTCTGATCCAAAAAAGTGCAGCAATAAAGGCATCCCATCTGTGCCAAACTTACAAGGAAAGCTATTCTCCCCATGCAGTTTCAATGCAAGATCTGGAAGAGCTGCTTTTACAAGCTGAAGACGAGAAGCATCAAAACAGTGGAAATTCTTGATAATCTGAGTGCTCTCTGCATAGTGTTCTAGTTCAAGTGAACATTCTCTCTAATTGAGGAATAATCAGAAAACCTTTTCTTGCTCCAAATTCTTTGGCAAAAACCCTTTTCCCAGTGTGAATGTTCACGTTCTGCCTTGCCTAACAGCATATAGAATAGAAATTAGCCTTTCATTGATAGTGATGCATGCCTTGCCTCTGTTAAGTATAATTCTGCCTCAAAGCTTAGATGTAATAGAAGCACAAGTGTTTGGATTATATGGTCCTCAAGAAAAATTTAAAAATTAATGAATGCTTTTAAAAAGTCGCATGCCTGCGACTCCACAAGTGGGATGAAGAACACAAGTGGGTGCAGTCCACTCCGGGGTTCTGCCAAGAGCAAGGGCTCTGGTGCCGGGGCCACCTTCTCCTGGCCCTCTTCTGGGTCTGTCGCAGTGATGACAACCTGTCCCTTCCAAGGTCTTGGCTGGAGGAGTCAGCACCTGGCACAGGGCACACCTAGCCTCCCTGCATGCTGGCCAGGCCATGAGCGCCCACTTGGCCTGCCGGCAAGAAGCACCTGGAACACACCGGCCCTCACTGCCCCGGGAGGGGGCAGTGTCAGCGGCTGGCCGCCGGCCTGGTTTCCCTGGGCCTGCGGACCTGCTCACTCCTCCCTCCTGCACCTCCTGGAGGAGAGGACCTGACCTACCAGGCTGATTTCAAGGAACCAGGCTAAGATGGAGGGGTTCACAGGAATCTTTTTCAAAAAGAACCGAGTGACTCAGAGAAGGACCTCAGAGGCGACCGCAGGGTGAGCCCACAGAGGCTTAGCACATGCCACCCTTGCGAAACCTGCACTGGGCATATGCATTAATGCACGAGGTACATAAATATAAGAATTTTTATTTAAATATGATTTCATAGTGACGTGGCTCCCTAAACGCTTACTAACGTCACCACAACACAGGCAACACTGTGAGCAGCCTCCAGCTGAGGTGAGGTGGGACACGAGCACAGAGGGCGAGATCACCAGCCAGCGCAGCAGCGGCCAGAGCCCAAAATAGGACCAAGGCAAGCCTCCTCAGAAAGTGGGCCAGGCACCAGAGGGACAGCTCGCAGTCGGCGCAGCCTCAGCGACCAAGGGCAGAGGGCTCACTCGGCTCCCCACCGGGGGAGCAAGGCACCGAGCACAGAGCTTGTCCCAAAGCCACAGATGCTTCAAAAGGCAGGACAACGCTTCAGGATTTCTGAGAACTGCTCCGCACCTTTCCTTTTTATATGACCAAACCCGGCCTCTCCGACGGAACACAAGGGGAACATTTTTTCAGTTCAGGAAAATTTCAAAGCATCATGACTTAAAACGAGTCTGCAATTTGCTTCTTTGGGAGACAAAGTGCTGAAAGGAGGCTGACGCTGACAGGACACCCGCTTCGCAGAGCAGGAGCTCTGAGAGCACCCGAGACCTGTCCCTGTGCCATGCTTCCAGGGACCCGTCAGGCAACAGGGGGTTCCCAGGGGCACTCTGCTGGTCAGGGAGGCGGTCAGCAAGCTCGGCTCAGATTGCCAGGCAGACAGAGGAAGAGGGAGACACAGTTCCCGCCATGCGCCCCTGCAGGGCTCAGGGCGGAAGGGGCCCTGGCCAGGCTGAGCAGGCGGGTGTTCTCCTGAACACCTTCTCTTCTCCAACTTCTCTTGGTATTTATGAGCAATTGCCTACTGGAAAACAAGCTGGTCAGAAACTGCAAGGACCCACGTCCATTCTGCAGCATCAACAGAACTAAAAAGTACTGCAACAGATAAACTAATTCCTCCAATTACTTACAGCTTTAAATCAAAACAATAAAATTTATTGATAACTTGGTTTCAGGTAGATGCAAACCAGATGCAGAATGTTTTTCGAGGGTTTAAAATGCAGCCTTCTCAAAACTTACTCCTGAGATAATTGCTCATAGGCACATCCTTACTTTTCTTCTTAAAATGAGTTAAATTTCAGAAGAAAACTTTAATACTCAAGTATAGGACTAAGATCACTAGTAGGTAACTAAGAATACAGACCATTAAGCCACAAAATTCAGAAGTAAGCAATAAGCAGTTACAAGGGGAAACCTCACGCATGCAAACTAAATCGAAGCCAGAGTGTTCACTGGAGACGGTCCAGAGAGGACAGGGCAGTCTAAGGTGCCCTCCAGCAGGCCCACCCTGTGGCCCCCAGAGATACCTGCTCTGAGTGGGGGCCATGCGGGCGTGAAGGGTACAGAGGCTCCTGGGGATCCACTGCCTCGGGCTGCCACACAGGCTCTCTGAATGGGACAGTGCTAATGACAATCACTTTTTTTCAGTTCGTTCTTTTTCTAAAAATTCTTCCCTTTTATTTTTGACACGTTTTCCTTTAATTTCTTGCCAAGAAAGTGGAACTGCTGGACGACTCAGCCTTTCCTGCCAGCAGTGCTCCCAGAAGTGGTGCTTCCTATAACTACAAAGAGCACCTTTCCTGGTCATATGAGCGCCCCAGGCAGCCCCGGTCTTCCCTTCCCACCGGGCTCCCTCCACCCGGACGTCACCACAGCTCCAGGCCACCATTTCAGAGGAGCCACTGGTGGGTGGCTGGGAGCCCAAGGAAGTGACCGGCTGGTGAGTGACCGGCACTCCCTCTGCCGCAGGCCCTGCTGTAAACACTGGGCCCGTGTCACCGGCTGCTCCTCAGGGCACGCTGGCGATGGCCAGCTCCGTGGAGGTGTACACAGCAGACACCTGCCCAGGCTGCAAACACCAGGCCACCTCTTCCCTGAGAAGTTGCCGGGCACAGAGCACAGGGTCCACACTGCCAAGGGCCTGCAGTGCATCAGGACCAACAGGAAAAACGAAGGAGCGTAAGCGGGTCTCCCTGCACAGGAGCCCAGCACGCTGACGGGCGTCTGCAAAGAGCTGGAGTCATCCCAGACCTGCGCTGAACACGGCACCCTGTCAGCTGATGTGGGCCTTCCCACCAGCCATAACCCAGATATGGGAAGTCGCAACAGCTCTGAATCTCAAAGATGTGGCCAGGATACACTGACGTGTGTATCAACACCAAAAAAAAAAAAGAAAATTAAACAAAAAAATCACTTGGAAAAAAGATTGACAGATTTCCAATGATGGCCCATTTGACAAAGAGAACAGGACAGCTGCGAAACAGAGAAGGTGCCAGAACTCTCGGCTACAGTCAGATCTGATGACAAGAGCCGCAAACTAGGGCATAACGTTATTCACCAAGCATAACCTCTACGTGAGGACACTCCCGGAGGCCGGCCAGCCTCAGGGACCCACAGTCGGGCGCAGAGCGAAGGCCCCACACCTGGAGACAGTCAGCTGCCAGAGAAGAGCGCCCCAGAGAAGGAGGCCAGCCTGCGCAGGGGGACAGACGGAGGCTGGGCATCAAGGACCACCTGCCCAGAGCCCAGCAAGAACACATAGGGGTCCCCAGGAGAGGACAGCAGAGGCCACAGCGGCCAGGCCAAAGGCTCGGAAAGGCTTCTCACAAAATTCAGTAACTAGGAAGGAAGCTGCAGTTGGAATTAAACCAACAGGTGGACTAGAAGGAAGTCATATTAACTGATAAGACAAAGAAAACCGTGGACATTATTAGCAGGACACAGGAAAATGAGCAGCGTTGATATGGAAGCCGAGGAGGAAGGGTGAAAGGGAAGGAAAGAAGCCCGCTCAGACTCTCGCAGAAACAGCACTCACTCCCAACCCACCACAGAACCAGGGGGATGATCAAATGCGAGCCTTCAACCAAGTCAAGTTCCTCCCTGACCTAGACAGAGACTCCGGGCAGTCGCACCTGCCGGCCAGCACCTCCCAGCAACAGTGGCTCCCATCAGCTCCACAAGGTCTGCTGGGGACACAGGTCACAAGTTCCCACTGCCCCTGCTCTCTATTAATAACCCCGTCATTGTCACGGGGGCAGCTCATGTACACAGTCAGGACCCCATTCAGTGGTGTCACTGAGTGGTGATAGCTAGAGGCTCCGCTTCCACTCACTTGAGAAGTGTGCGGACGTAAAGCTCATGTTCCCACAATGAGACATTCAGTTTCTTGCCAAAATGTAGTGATTTCTGCCAGATGAATCTGGCTGGGCTGCTCTCCAACCATTTAAACAATAGTTCATATCTTAAATCTGAAGCCATGGACTAGCAGAGTCAGAAACTACATTAAAATAGAAAGTATTTTTTTTTCTGTTCACAAACATGTGCATGACGTAGAAAAGGAGCTGATAACTCGGAGGGGTATTGATGCGTGTAATTTTTTTAACATTCATAGCTTGACATTTGGGATCTTGTGTAGGAGAAGTAAGTGGGAGGCTAGAGGAAGGCAGAAGTCAACTGAACAAACTTTAGTATCTGACAATTAAAACTGTGATCTCAATGGAAGGCAAGAAAAAACAACAACAAAACCACATCAACAACAAAGTAAGGCGACTCACGATTTACCAAGTGGCATTTCAGCAAACTTGCTTATTTTTAAATGTAATTTCTGTGTAGGGGAATAAAGCACATTACCCAAAAATAAAAAAAACAGAAAACAATACACTTTGAAAAGTCTCCCTGCTACTCTTACTGCCCGTGCACCCAGGCCTCACTCCTCCCTGACGCCCCACACTGCCCCGGGTTAATAAGAGTTTCCTGTGACCCAGTTTCTTTGTTCAATTACAAACACAAGGAGATATTTATTGTCCTAACACAAAAATGTATGTGTGTGTGAGTTCAGGGTGTGTGTATTGCACCCTGCTTTTTAGTGTACAAATACATCTTGGTGCATTCATCTTACTGCTGAAAAGTTACTTAACCAGGCCCAGCCTGGTAAACTGTAGGTCCTTCCCAGTGTTCCACGTCCAACAACATTGCACTATGGAACACCCTGGTAAGTCACGTTGCCTTCGTGTGAGGTATATTCCCAGATGTAGAATTACTGGTTCAATGCATACATGCATTTTTAATAATGATCAATACTGCCAAACTGCCCTTTTCAAGGGTTGTATCCCTTGATGCTCCCCCAGGGAATGCATGAGTGCCTGCCTCCTCCTGGAGTTACCAATTGTGTGTTACAAAGTTTAGTAATTTTATAAACCTGGCAGATGAAAAAGATACCGAGTGTTATTTTAAAGCACACTTATCAGAAATAAAGTGGCACATCTCATTTTCTGAGCCATTTACTTCTCTTTCTTTGCACTCTGCTCACAATCTTGGACTACCTGGGGGTGCTGTTTTTCGTAACTATTTCTGGGAGCTCATCTATATTAAGAGGGTCAGCACTCTGCTGTGATAGGAGTAGGAAGTGTTTTCTCCAAGTTCAATTTGATGCTGCTCCAGCTTAAAGCACCTCAGGAATGGAGAGAGGGTCAGAAAGGCAGTGGAGCGGCTGGCAGAGAGTTCTCCAGAACTGCTTTGGACCCCCCCCCCCCGCCCCTTCTACCTAAGGACACGTGAAGATGTTGTGTTGTGTTGTTTTCTTAATGTAGGCTACCTCATCAATCCGTCCTTTGGTAACTTCTGGATTTTGAGTCACATTTTAAAAGGTTCTTCCCACTCCAAGGTGGGAAAGGAATGACCTCTTTTTTTTTCTTTTTATGGTTTCCCTTTATTATATTTAAATATATGATCCATTTGGAAAGTGCCCTGGAGATGCAGCAGAAGGATCCTATCTTATGTGTTTCTGGACAGATGCCCACTCTTCACCAAACAGTCTCCTCCAGGGTCTGCCTTTCCTTCTATAGAACACGAGACACCTCTTGCGCACCATCCTGGGTCCTGTGTGTGTCTGGGTCTGCTTCCTGCCTCTGCTCCTCTGCACCAGTTGTCCACCTGTACATTCACCTGCAGCAACACTGTCTGATTACCAAGGTTTTGATCTGCCTTAAAAACCTAAATGATGAGAAACAGTATTATCTTAAAAAGACACCATAACTGGTCAGACACAAATGTTTTAAAAAGTGAAATTTCTGATCCCAGGACAAAAAAAAAGAATCTGAAAATACACATTGACCAAATCCAGGAACCAGAACAATCAAGCCCTTTCAGATGTCATTCTAGCCTTCACTCTTAAAGCCTGCTAAAATGATAACCCAGACACACATAAACTGCATTATGGACCAATAAGCACCCCTGCTTCCCACAGTGTGCTCTGCTTCCTCCCTCCGCACCAACCTGAGCCTGTCCAGCCTGCAGTTCTGCAATTCACCTGCTCCTTTTTTCCTTTTCATGGAAGAAAATTGTCCTTAACGCAAAATTGCAACTCATACCATACTCGCTCACTTTAAAAAGTCAAATATGCTTGTATTTTTATAAATAATATCATATCCAAAAATGTAGCACTGTTTCAGCATTTTACAAGCAATCTGCTCTCTGCTATGCAGAAAATGTTTTTGTCAAAGTAATAAGTTTCTTATCATGGCCTCAGGAAAGAAAGCTGAAGCTCCCCAAAAGTCCAGCACACGCCTCCCTCCTTCCCTGGGCTCTGGCGGCCGCTCCCTGCTGACCTCACCACGTGTGAAGTACTGTGTTCCCAGTGACGCAGAAGCCCGGGCACTGGGGCCAAGGAGTGTATTTAGACTACATGAAAAAAAATAATGAATCAAATGAAGTTTCAAGTTATGCCAACAAAATCCCACAGTCACATTGTTTCATTATTTCTTTCCTTTTAAGAATATTAATATTTTAAAGGGCTATTTCACTCATGTTCTGCCACTCAAACACCCTCCTCTACTTACTCGTTCACTGGCCCTCCTACAAGTGGCAGTGTGCTAGGCACTGGGGTTCCGAACTTGAACAACCCTCTCCTGCCCTCAAGGAACGCACAGGCTAGTGAGGGACAGACCCCAAGCAGCAACTGGAAGCAGCAGGTGAGACGGCAGCATGTGAGAGGACTAGGAAGCCCGCAGAAGGGTGGACAGGCTGGGCAGCTGTCCACCCAGCTGGAGACTGGGTGACCTAGGCAGAAGTTACCGACCTCAGGCAGGGTGGTGTGTGAAACACTGCAGAGAATGAGAGGGGTGGGACCAGGGACACACTCTGGACTGCAGCACCCTCTGGGCCCGGGATGCCACCAAGCGGTGCTTCGTCCCACCTGGGAACTCCTCTACCTCAAGACAGACCCTAGTCACCTTGACCTGTCAGGGTCCCTCATTTAACTCCTTTAAAGTAAGGAGCAGGTGACTTGCCATATTCACTGCCTGAAGGAGACAGTACCCGGGGCTGTAGACACACTCAGCGTCTGGGCGTCACCTGCCCTCTACTTAACACCGACTCTGCCAGGGGGACAGACCAGGCCCCTCTGCCCCGCCCTGTCCCGCAGCAGCCCGAGCCCAGACCAGCAGACGCCCTGCTCCAACTCCTGAAGCCTGCACTCTGCCCCCCAGGAACCGTTCCCTCTGGGCTCCACAGACCCCAGCTCTGCCTCCCTCCAGCACCACTCCAGAGTGACGCCGCTGGTCGCAGGTCGGTCCCCATCAGGGTGTGGATTCGAGAGCTTGCTAGTGCGCAGCCTTCTGGCCGCTTCTGCTCTTCAGACGCAGAGTCCCTGCGCTCCCTGCGAGGCTCCCTCTGGAAGTCCCCAGTCACTCCGCCTCCCTAGCCTAGTTGGGGGTCACTAACCTGCCCCTCCCAAGTGGGCAGTGGGCCTTCCCACTCCTGCCATTTGCCCTGTGGCCCTGGGCAGCTCACTTCTGCCCCACGTGCCCGCAGCAAGCCTGCCTGTGAGCCGGCTCTGAGGACCACAGCGCTGCCACTCGGGGGACATGGCAGAAACCCCTGCTGAGACGTGCCCACCCAGCCCCCCAGGGCGCGGACACCCCGGCCCTCCCGGTTCCTCCAGGAGAGTTCCCACCAAGCTCTTGGGGGCCCAGGACGCCCCGTTCATCCTGTCTTCTTGCCAGGCTGCCCCAGCCTCTTTCACCAACTCCTTCTCCCTCCTTTTCTGTGACAAATCAACCTCCTCAAGCGAAGCCTCCACGGGCAGCAAGCCAGTGTCACCGCTGCCGCTGAGGCCAACTCCCACATTCTCTTCCTGAGAATGAAATCTGCCTCAGGACATGTTCCCTGCCACCAGCTCGGGCCCCACTGAAATGGGCTGCATCACTGTCCCTCCACTCCGGTCTCCCCAGCTCCGCCCCTGACGGCAGGCTGGCTGCAGGACTTACCTGCTCCCTGGGGCACCTGTTCTCTTCCGTACTGAGGTCCCTCCCTGGAGCTCCATGGACTGCTGCCTTCCATGTCTCCTGCTTGTTCAGATGGCTCCTGTTCAGAGCAGCCCACGGTTCTTCTTTCTTCCCCTGTCATGTCTGTCCTCTGTCCTCTTCCCACTCCCACGGTTGATTTCCCATTTCCACTCCCAACTGTGGCACCAGCCACGGCCTCAGTGGTGGCAACTCACAATCTCGATTTCTAATCCAGCATGTGCCAAAGCATGCGAAGGCCATAGCTTTCCTCCATCCCACTTCCGTGGAGCCTTCCCTGCTCAAACCAAGGCACTGCCAACAACCAACTCCTGTGTTCCCTCAAAACATACTCAAAGGTCACATGAAGCATCTACATACTCTCTGGCTCTAAGTACCAGGGCTACAGGCTTTATTCTCCACTATGATCAGTTTCTGATCCCCAGATTTGTCCAGCAGCCTTGGTAACATCTCCAGCACTCTGAGTAGGCATCCCAGGATTCCACTGCCAAGGGGAGTCCCTGACCCCAGCCCAGCAGACCTCCCACCCCGTGGACAGCTCCACCAGGCACCCACTGCAATCCCATTCTGGAGCCCTCTCCCCCTCTTCTCCATGTCCAATTCATGTGCTGCCTTTGAGTGCCTCCTCTACATTTCAGTCCTGTCCCCAATCCCCAGTCCAAGTCACCTTTGTCACCACCCATCTTGACTATTGCAGTGGCTTCGTGTGCTCTTTTCACAACAGCCCCTACAGTATTCACCAAACTGCAGTCAGGACCCTTCTCTGAGAGCACAGATCACACGGCACTCCAGCTCCAGACCTTCCCAATGCGCCCCTTATGTGCGGGGTGCAATGTCGTTTCTCCCCGACTTACAAAGCCTTGCTCCAGCCCCTGCCGCTGCGGCTTCCTTACACCCCCGCCTTCATCTGCCCCTCCAGCCTGGGCGTTTCCTCTGGGTGGTCTTCTCCCTGATACCTGCACCTTGGCCACACTGGCCTGACCTCCAAGGCCACACTGCAGGGGTCCCACAGTCCTGCCTCACTCTGGGAGCACTGTGCTTGCCTGCAGGGGGCTACTGCCTGCAGCTCTACAAGCAGGGCCACCTGGCCAGGACTCCCACCACAGAACCAGGCGCTGACCTCTGACACTCCTTCCTCTGGGTGTGGAGCCACCCCATCCTCCATCCCTACCTCACACCACCCAACAGTTCAACCCCAAACTGAGGACTCAGTGTCACCTCCCCTGTTCATCAGACATGTCACCATTACTGCCACCTCTGGTTTCTGTTCTCCACCCCTCGGACTTCTGCACAGATCCAGGCCTGAGTTCAGGCTCCCACCTCTTCCCACATGCTGATCATTCTGCATGCGATCAGCCCTCTGTCCCTGTCACACAGAATCCCACCCACAGAAGGAAGGGTGGTCTTCCCGCCATTCCTGCTACAGGTACAGAGAGCCTCACAGGAATGGTTTTTGTTGTTGTGTTTTGTTGCTTTGTTTTGTTGTTGTTGTTTTTGAGACAGGGTCTTGCTAATTGCTGAGGCTGGCTTTGAACTTGTGATCCTCCTGCCTCAGCCTCCCAAGCCACTGGGATTACAGGTGTGTAACACCACACCCAGTCTGAGGACCGTTCCTGCAGAGTCCTTCACTCAGCCCAGAATGCTTCTCCTGTCTGCCTGCCCCTCCCCACCTTGCTGCAGGTTCTGCTCCACCTGCTGTGGTGGAAGGTGCCTTTCCCAAGCCTGCAAGGCCTCCCCTGGGATTCTAGGGGACTTTTCCTTTCCACCTCCAGCCTAGGCCTGGCCTCCCTGGGTCAGTCTCTGAGGGTTGCCAGGCAGGGTGTCTGGTTCTCATTGTTTCCAGAGCCTCCGATGAGCCCTCTCTCAGAAAGACAGTAAGTGAGCCTGGGTGGTCCCCTTGCAAGGGCTGCTTCTCACACACCTTTGAATCCCAGGCCCCCCAGCACAGAGCAGGCTGTCAGTGCAAGCTCACAGCGCCCGGGTTCTCTGAAGGAAGGCAGTGCGGGCAGCACACTCCGTGTTGTCTGGATCTGTTTAACAGTTTTCACCCTTGAATTTTCAACACAAATACATGAGTACCTTCCACACAACTCAGCCACTGTCGTGCTTATAACCCAAAACGATAAGCCCTGCTCTCAGGCTCTCCCTGGGCTCACCTTCAAGAGAGCCGGCACGGGCACTAAACAGGGGAGCCAGCACACGAGCAGGGTGAGTCCACAAAGTGTCCCATGCTGTGACACGGGAACCCCAGGTGCCAGCTGCCCTGCCTGCCACAGCCTGAGCTCTCTGTCCCTGAGAGCAGCCTGTCCTTTAGGCAGGCCTGGAGGAAGATCAGCTGCAGGAGTTTGGTCTACATTTTAAAAGCAAATTAAAATGTTTTGGATTACAACTGTTTTCCTTTTAAGGGAAAAGATTCCTTTTACAAGAAAATTACTTTTTCTCTCCTTCTCAGAATGCATGGGCTGTTTTTAAGCAAGAATCCACAGTGAATTAACTGTTGAAGTGCTGAACAAGCCACGCTTCACCTGCTTTAAATCAAACCACTGCTTCACTACCCACTACTGCGCATTGCCTCCTAATGGGGCAGAAAAGGGTTTACGTGCAAAAATGATCTAGAGTCAGTATGTCAGGTTGGAACAGAAGAAGATAACCTCTTCCAATATCTCTACAGCTTCTCAACCACTTAGAGAGTGTCTCTGTCCACACAGGTTGACTTTCTTTTCTGGAATTACATGATTAATAATCCAACTAATCCTGCCCAGATTAAATAACTGCCCTTTGGCCTGAGTACCCAGCCAAAAACAGCTCACCCTCCACAGAGAGTCGATGACATTGGCCACCCACACCCAGCCTGGCAGGAAGTCACGGCCTTGTTGGGTTGGTCTTTCGGGTCCATCCTATCTGCATGTCGGGTCCTGGGGAGATGACGCTCGGCCTCTCTCCAACAGTTCACACTGTGTAGGCCCCACCCGCAGGCTGCCAGTTGCTGCAGGGTGGGCTTTATTTTCCCTATAGCTTCAGCCTCAGGGAGCCCATAAAAGCACACTGAATGTGAAGTCTAGTGTAGCTCCTCAGTACGAAGCACATTTGCTCTTTCAAAAGGGTTATATTTGTCTCAGTCTGGTCCAGTGTTGGCTACTCAACTCCATGTCTCAGGAAACTGAGTGGCTAGTGATGGGTGTGAAGCATGCTTAAAATCCAGTTTGACAAATATAATTTTGTTTTGAATATTTGAGAAACATAGGATCAGTTGTACTCTGAAGGGATTTGCACTCTGCCTTCACAAAACTGTCCCATCATGCTTTCCTTTGTCTTCTTGTCCTTCTTGCCAACCTCTTTTCCTTTTTCTAGAGCTCATTCAGAGCAGCTAACTGGTGAAACGAACATTTTAAGAGAGATTTGGGGGTATTTGTGGCTTCTGAGTGTCCTTAGAGCAATATTCTCAACTCAACCTCCAAGTTTCCTTCCAGATGTTCTCATGCAAGACCACCATGGTACCTCTTCAAGCTGTGTGGGCTTGGGATACCACTGACCACCCAGCACGACAACCCTGTGATGTGTTACAGAAGATTGACTGCATGCAGTGCACACTGGCCTACCTCAGCATGCCGCCTCAGCTCTGCATCGTACATGATCACCACACTGCAAAGCGAAATGCATGGCCGCACTCTGGGACAGCTGACTTGGACTCTCCACGCACAGGATTTCTCCTGTTACAATCAGCAACTCTCCTAGCAGTGTCTGGAATGGCCTGACGAGCACAGAGCAAGGGCATCAGGTGTAGACACCAATGACCCCAACACCAGACCCACTTCCAGGCAGCTCCTTCTTTCCCACCAGTTGGCAAACTCCCCCAGGATGTGTCCATGGCTTCTGCTCAACTTGTGTTCAGATTCTGCCTAGAGCAGGCCTGGCATGAGGCAGGAGCTTCCGTGAATGCCTGAGTGAACCAAACGGGAGAGCCAAAACACAGGAATGGAACTAAGATACGAACCTTCAATATATGATTTGCTTTTGGATAACTGAAATGAAAACTATTTATACGATTATTGGACCCAGCAGCCTATACATGACCAACAGATCAAAAGATCAACTGAAAGAAAACGGGGACTAAAAACTCAACACAGACAGGTCCAAAGACCTTCAGGCACATCTACATTCTTATAGTATCCAGAAATTTTTCTTTCGAAAAGGAAATGAAAACTATGAGAAAAGTCTGCCAAGCTTCAAGTACTTTAGGAATTGAGACCAAGGTGGCTTTTCAAGCAACAACAGACAGAAACAAAGACCCTGACAGCCGACACAAAATGTCAGAGCATAAAGTGATTCCAGGAGGATCACCTCCCTCTTCCCATTCTTTAGTAAGGAGGGTCTACCAACAGATTCTGTTTTAAAGTATCTTAATATTTACTCCCTCAGTAAAGTCCCAAATAAGACTGCTTCTCTCTGAACCCCAAGCTGCTCCAGGTGGGAGTGGGGTCTGTGTGGCTTCCCAGCTGGCTTCCCCCCTCAGGGCTCTGTGCAGAGTGGTTCCCTTTCCAGACCCTCTTCTGGAGGTGCTCTTTCAGGAGGGAAAGCCCCAAGTGTCCTCAGGGACAACTTAAGCACCGCTCTTGGGCTACTTATCTTCATTCTGCTCCACAATGTACCTCACCATGTTAGCCCCACCCGGGACAGACAGAAGTCACAGCACCATGCAAACAGAAACACCATCACCTCCAGAAAAATATGCTTCTTCCAAATGCCTATACCCCTAAGCATCAGTGCCACCTCTTCCCAAAACAGTGTTTATCACTGCAAGGCACAGCAGCCTTCAACCCCACTCCCATCCACTGTCACAGGAGAAAAGATGATGCTTATTTTGTAAAAAATGAATTCTGGAATGTACCAAGAGGACCCCAAGCAACTCCAGTTTTAGGACAGGTCTTAGGTTTACTCCAATGCTCCCCAGACAGCAGGGTGTCACACTCTTACACCACCTTCAATCCATGACCAATTCATGAGGTCCTTTTCAGAAAGTAAGAAGTGCCTTTGCTGACCACCTCTGAGGGCCACACACTCACTCCATTCACATACTCATATGCACACCCACAGCCCTTTTCAACTTAAGTATCCATGGTCACGGACTCAACTCACACATGCAGCCTGGAGTGCGAGCAGATGGGAAAGCCACAGGACCTGGGGGTCAGCTGTAAGCACAGGGCCCATGCCCTGCTGGCCAATCAGGTCAATCTGCAAGTACAAGTAGAGATCTGCCCCCAGCGGTTAGAGTCCTCAAGCGAATATAAGTGGCCACTGGCCACGAGGCCACCGTGTACTGGTCCACGTTCAGAAAGCGGGATTTCAGAGAACAGACAAGCCACGCGGGACAGGCTCGCAAGCCCTCCGTAGCTGCACCCCAAACGCGCCTGGGCGGGCAGTGAGCCAAGACGAGCTCCGGCCATGAGGAGGGACTCGACCCTAGTGCCAGCGAGCCGCGGGGTCGGCTGAGGTCGAGGAGTGTGTAGCAGTTGGGAGCGGGAAGCCTTAACCGCAGCCTGGAAGAGATCCTACTCCGAGAAAGCGCCGCGGAAACGCGGTTCGCCAGCCAGGAGCAGACAAAGGCTCGGGTGCGCACGCGGTGCACGGTGGCGCCTTAGCCGCGCTCAGGGCCGCGGGGAGCCGCACCCGGCCCGCTGACTCCGGAGTCGCCTGGTGCTCCACGGGCAGGATCTCCGGGACCACGAGGTGCTCCCACCTGGCTCTGCCTTGCCCCCTCCCGCCCCAGTCTTCCTATCCTCACCCCGCTCGCCCTCCATCCAGGACAGCGGCGACTCCCTCCTCTGCGCATCCGGCGCGGGTTTCCTCAACATCTCCCGCTTGCCTCCTTGCTTCTAGGGAAGCTCTCTGCCTTGACTTTTCTGCTCGATCTGGTCCCCCTCCCCCGTGACACGCCTTCTGCCGCCCCTGCCCCAGCGCGCTCTCAGCCAGCCGCGCGCCCGCGGGTGGCGAGGCGGAGTGGCCACACCAAGTCCGAGAGGGTGATTCGGGACCAGCGGCGCCTTCTTCTTTCACGCTAACGCCCCATTGTCCTTCCCTTTTATTACCAACCCAAACACCAGCTAACACAGGTCTGCACTCGGTGGATCTGGGTGGGGGCGCGTCCTCTTCGTGGGGGGGCATCCACTTTCACCTCGTTGATCCACGCTCTCCAGCACGGCCACTAGAAGGGTGTGGGGGCTGACACATTTGCCCTCTCATTTGGAAGCGTGGGGTGCCAGGACCCTGTTCTGCCCTCACCCTAGCCGCAGGGACCCAGCGGGCGGGACCTCCAAGTGGAGGCAAACGCTTTTACTCCAGCCAAGATGTCACAGACTCAAGAGAGAGAAAGCTACCTTAAGCGGTGCCAAAGTTGAGAATATGGAAAACGTGTCAGGTCAGTGTGGCCAGGAACATGCCCCAGGAGGGCGAAGGCGAGAGGCAAGACCGGATCTAAACGCCCGGCCCGCGTCGCCCTCCGAGATCACCCTTCCTAAGCGCGCACGCGGGTACTGGGAAAGCCCGGTGTCCCTGCACTGACAGACGCTCCCGCGTGCCACCGAGGGGTCCCAGCTTCCTGCCCCTCCATGGAAGACCGCTGGGCGCTAAGCACCTCTGACCCATGCACTCACCGCAGTAGGTCCCTTGGCACCCAGGTTCAAGCCCCCCACCGCCCCACAGAGCAAGAAACCGCCCCAGCCACCGGAAACCTGGAGCCAGGCCACTTACTAGGGCTCAGGAAACACTCGGTCAGCCTTCGGAAGCAGCTCGCGTTATTAGAAGGTCCATCTTCCATGTCGGAGCCGAAGAGAAGCGGCGACGCGGCGGCGAGAGCGAAGCTGGCGCCTCCGGGCCGCCGCGGAGTTCGGCCGCCGCCCGAGGGGCCGGGGCAGCCCCCGCCGGCGTCCGCGAAGCCAGGGGAGCCCGCGAGGCGCGCGACCCGGCCGAGGGGAAGCCGGGGCGGCGGCGGCGGCCGGGGCCCGGCGCGGGCTGGGAGCAGCAAGCCCTGGATCGCAGGCGAGAGGAAGAGCCGCCACCGCCCGCCGCCGCTGCCACCGCCGCCGCGGTGACTACTGCTGGGGGGGACGCTCAAGGGAGCTGCCTCTTGTCCTCCTCCTCCTCCTCCGCCAGCATCGCCGCCGCCTCCTCCAGCCGCCGCCGCCGCTGCCGCTGCGCCCTCCTTTCCTGGGAAACGCACGGGGAGGTGAAAGGCAGACGAGGAGGAGAGAAAAGGGGGAGGGGGCAGGGGGGGCGGCGGCCAGAAGTAAAAGGAAGATGGAGCGGAGGAGGGGACAGGGGAAGAGAAGGCGAGCGCGAAGGGAGCGCGAGCAGCGACCCAACCGCAGCCACCAGTACCGAGCGCAGAGAGGGCGCCCGAGACCCCCGCGGGGCTGGCGCGGCCTGCCAGGGAGGGGGGCGGGCGCGGGGGCGCGGCGCGATCGGCCCGGCCGCGGCCAGGCCGCTCGGGGGCCAGGCCTGGGCCCGCCGCGCTCCCCCCGCCGGCAGCACTACGCCGGGGTTCCGGGCGGAGTTTGCCGGGGCCGGGGCTCGGCTCGTCCCCAGCTTCTGGCAACGGAGCCTGGGGGCGGGGAGCAAGAGCCTCCGCAGGGCTGGCCATGGCCCTCCTCCTCGGGCCGCCGTGGGGGCAGGCCGCCGGCCGGAGGGGCGCGGCAAGCGGGGACCCGGCGGGCTCCGCCCCCGCAGGACCTGCCCTCCCTGGCCGGTCGGCCCGAGCGCCGGTCTGGTCTTCTTAGACTGTCTGCTGTGTCCCTCCCGGCCCAGTCTTCACATCATGCTCCGCTTCGGGTGGCGGAGGATCCGGGGATGGGGGCGAGTCCTGGGCGACTGCGGCTGGATACTCGGTGGCGCGCACAATCAGCGTCCTCCCAGCCCGGGCGAGGGTCTGCGGAGACGCTGCCTGCAGGCGTGGCGTGGTTTGTGTGCGCTCCGGCAGCTGATCCTCGGTGCCTGACCAAAAGCAGCAGAGAAAAGCGCCGCAATGCCGCTGCCCGTGGAGGCGGCGGTGGCGGTGGCGGCGGCGGCAGAAGACGCCCACTGGCGGAGCCGTCGCTCCCCACGCTGCCGCCGCCCGCGCCCACGTTGCGCGCTCGCTGGGACTGCCCCAACCGGCCAGGGCCCCACACGCCCTGCCCTCTGCGCACCGTGTGCTCCCCGGACCCGTTAGCGGGCCGAGGAACTGCTGCCTATCTGCCGGGCGTTGTCACATCTGGGTTCTGTGTTCCAGATTCTAAACCCGCACCCCTGCAGTTGTTCCAGCTGTGTGCTATTGAGCTAGCCACGTCTGCCTGTAGGTTGCCGAGCCAGGGAATCCTCCCGTTGGCGGGACAGCAGCTCCAACTAGGCAGTGCTCAGTCACAGCTCCCAGGAGGGGAGTTCAAACTTAGACATTTGGTAGTTTAAATGAACTCATAGTGTTTCCAATAAACTTAAGGTTTGAAAGACGGACCAACCCCAGGACTCCCTTTCCGGTTCGCACTTTAAAATGAACTGAGTGTGCACACGCTATTTGTCCCGGTGGGGATAGAGAATGGAAAGAGCAAACTAAGGCTCAAATACTGAAAACTGTGAGATCTTCACCCTGAAGCCCTGAGCCAGCCTCATCGCCGGCGGCTTTCTTGTCCTCCCCTCCTGTGGCCACGAATCCAGACAGTTGTAACTGAAGGGAGCTGGACCGCCCAATGAGCACTCAGAACAAGTTGCTGCAGAAGTTTGGAGAAGTTGGAGAGCCTGAGCGTACAGATACTCAGGTGTCCGCCTCCTGGCAGGCACTTGCGGCGGGTCCACCCCGACACGCCAGGTCCCAGTGGAAGGAGGTGATCCCGCAGCCCCAGGTTGGAAGGAGCTGTGCAAACACCCCGGACTAGCTCACCTTCCCTAGTGGGTAGCACGCGCACATCCCAGTTTTCACGGAGTGCAAGACGGTCACTGGAGCGTGAGGCTTGCGCTGCGGTGCAGCCGCTCTGCCCCAACAGGGCTGGGGCCCTACACTTGCTTCTCGCCCCTGCGCTCTTTCTCCCCCTGCACATTTTATTCTCTCCAGTTTTGCGTGTGTTTTTTTTTTTTTCTTTTTCCGAAGTGTGCTGCAGCTTCTTCCCTTGTCAACGCTTTTCCCGACTCCCATCCAAACCTCCAACAGTGTAAAGGGCATATTTGCATTTGCACCAGACCGAGAAGGTGGGACTCCAGGGACTTGGTGCCGCTTCTTTCCCTAAGTAAAGAACACCGGCGAAGGTGATTTCTAGACCGACTCTGGGTATTGCCTGTAAAGGGCGCCAGTCGGGACTCGGGACACGCTGATCGAAATTCCTGAAGTTGCAGAACAAGAATATGATTCTGGCTACTCTTACCTTAGGGACGAGGGGCGGGGGGCGGGGGGTTCTTTAGCCTTTGCATTTTTTTCCGGCCAAGGTAAAAACCAGGTAAGATAGAGCCATGCCGCCTGATCTCCGCTGCAGCCTTCCCGCTCACAGCTTCTCCCACCGTGCAGACCCGGCACTGGTTACTTTGTTTCAAATCTCAGTGTGAGCAGGTTGGGGACTGGACTCTCCCGCCGGACAGCGCTTCCACACGTTTAGAGAAGACGAGTTTCTCTTCCGAGTGTTTATTGTTCGTTCCTTTACACGCATAATATTTCTCCTTGACTTTTAAGGTTTATCAGTCGCATTTTTTGAAGTCATTAAAGCGATTTTCCAGTTACCAAAAAAAAATACATTTAACTTGAATACCAGCCACTTTGCCGGCGTAGGGCGCGGGGTGGAAAACATCAAGTATTTATTCTTCGAGTCTTTGTTAAATCAGGACTCAAACTCTAGAGTTCTCATTAACCCTTTTCCAGAAGCAAACTTCTTTCTGCTTTCATCCTTCTTTTCTCCAGTCGCTTGCTAGAAGGGACACATTTCCTGGACAGATTAAAAAAAATCACAAACCATGACAACGGAAAAGGAACGATTTGAGGAGACGCTGGATGGTTAGCAATTAAATTTTGATCTATGTTCTTCCTGTTCAACACCAGTGTCCTCATTTGTTCATTTAAGCCTCTTAGGCAGTCGGCCACTCAGGCTTTCTTCAGGAAGTGTTGTTTGGTTATAGATTGAAATCACAAACACACAGGCAGGGGCTTGTCACTCACGGGCGCTCAGGTATTGACACACCTGTAGAATGTGTTTCTCGAGAATTTTTTCCCTTCCCTTTGAGTTTCTCTTGTGTATCAGAAAAGGGAGAAGACTGTGTCACCAAACATTTGTCACTCCAAGCTCTTTATGGCCCACAACTGAGTGAACACTACACTCTGACAGTCCACGTGAAGTTGACATTGCAGTCACAAACGTGTAGGATTTAGCCATGATCGGAATTATTAGGAGCATAGAACCAGAGGTGGCAGAAATCCAAACTGTTGTTATGCTCTGGTAAAGGAAATTATTTTCCTAACTCTCAGATGAGGAAATGCCAGACCAAGTTGCAAGGCATAAAATCTAAAAGATTAAACTAACAGGAGCAAAATTGTCAAGATTATGATGACCATATCTGATAATCCAACATTGTAAAAGAACAGGAAGAATTTGCCTATGCCCTTTGCCAAGGAAAATGGTCAAGAACGAGTTTCAGGTTAATAATGAAGCCTTACATTAGTGTACCAAGGCAAGGCAAGTATATTTAAGTTCTCCAGACATTCTTCCATATATTGTGATTTTAAAATCAGGTTAATTCTCTGTTACTTTGGGTGTTTTATGCCTAAAGTTTCCTTTAAGCTAGAGATGGTACTTACCTTCTTTGAATCACTTGCTTGTAAAAAGACTTATAAACATGGTTCAAGGTAGAGCCTAAGAGATCTTTGAATAGTGATATTCCTCAAAAAATTATAAAATTTTTATTAACCATGCATTCCTCTCAACAACCTAACCATTATAGTTCATAACTAATGTGGTTAATATTTTATATTTTTATGAATTCATAGGCATGTATTTAACTAGTTTTATTTTGCAACGTATGAGATTAGTGCTTATAGTTATCAATTTTACATCACCAATTCTTGAAAAACTCTGTTCTCTTTTAAGAGGATGATGATTTGTATTTATAATATATAAAAACAAAATAATTAAAAGTTAAACTCACCACTTAACGGATACATTCTAATAAAAGGGCACTTTCTTTTTACCTTGACTTTGGTTTTTGTAACTTATTTTAAACGGTTAGCAAAAATAACTCATAACCAAGGAGCTATTGTTCCCAATTCAGGCTTTTCAATGTAATAGCTACTAAAGTACATTGTATACTTCGTGCAGGTGTGATGCATGCGAAATCTGCCTTCTAATATTTCACTATCAGGTATGCAAATAAAGCTCAGCTTCCAGGTATTCATTCATGACCTCCCAAGCCCACTAAATCCTTCACTATTGGTTCTGAGTTTGTCTTACCTTCAATGTTTCTCACGCCCAATTCATCATAGCTAGTTGTCTACATTCCTGGAACTTAAGTATTCTATCTGCAACCGTTAACAGGCTGCATTGAATCTTTTCATAAGAAAGTTAATGAATACATGATTTACCTTGATGATCCAGTTTTAAACAGCATGACATCAGGCATCTTACCATCCACCCCAATTAATAAAGGGCAGCACACAACAAGCACACAATAATTGCTGTCCTACCTGTCACCTGCATGCCAACTGATCACAAATCTCTATTACTGCTGACGCTAACAAATCTTGACTAAATTGAGGGGTGCATTCTTACAGTATCGTCATAGTCAAGCCTAAAAAGAAAAAAAACAAGGCTATTATATTTCTAGTAAAAAAATCATTAAAAAGTCAACACCTTGAATGGACAGTCTTGAAAACAGACCAAAGGTAGTAAAAACAGCTCTTGCAGCTGCTATTCGCACTTCCAGATCTTCAACTTTCATAGGATCAATGACATTACTCTTACAATTTTGTATTCCTAGATCTTCAATTTCAATTAGATTACTGTTATAAATTCAAACAGAGTAACTGTACACCAAATTTTAATTTTATTTTCAATTTATGTTATAAAACAAGTAATAACCAATGTAGGTTATATTTGTCTTTAATAAAAATCAAATGTCCAGATTATTTTTACAATATGCAATTGTTAAAACATGAATATTCCAAATACATCCCAGCAGTCCATCATTCCATCAGAAAAAGGGGTTACATATTTCTTGATTAAAATAAGAGGCAGGTAGAAATTTTCACTAGTCAAACCAAAATATTTCACTCTCTCCTGAAAATCACCTCTGCATAATGGCTGTGAATATCCTGCCTGAGGTCCTAGTGTTAAGAAGTCCCACTGCTCAGTGTAGTGTCCTTGTGTGACTGTGCGCACGTCAGCACTGTTTCACACTGCTGGGCTGTGTGGCAGAGCTCTATTTCAACTACTGTCTGTTAAGAGACATCGAATCCCTTTGGAAAGCCGCTGGCACTAACAGAGCACTAACACAGGTTTCCCTTCTCAAAACCAGAAGCAAACTAGAATGCAGCCACGAGCTCGGTGCAGTCAGCACTTCACCCAAGTTTTGTACGTCAGATGGATCAATTTTGTTTGAGATTGTTTTGAGAATCAAACCAATGTGACAAAATTATATCTCAAAAACTTGGTAACAATAAGCTTAAAAGAAAGAAAACATTTCTTTCTGAGGGCTGAAGTCTAGTTTAAGGTGTTTAGCAGGAAGGGAGCATGGGGGTGGGCATTAGAGACAGAGGATTGACTCCTTGATGGATTTCAAGGGCGGAAATCCGGAGTGTATCTACTGTGACTGCTGTGAATACCTTTGGGACCAGCAAGCATGCAGGTTCAGCAGGGGGTGCCCAAGTGGCCCTTGAGTCTGTCCCCACGAGTTATAGTGTGATGTTTCAATTATGGATCCTTAATGTTGTTTGAAACAAGCAGGCCTTCATTTGCTACTTGGGAATATTTCTCTTGCAAACCATTTTAATTCTAATAGCCAAATTTTTGCAGTGGGCTGTGACATGGGTTTTCCAGCTACATCTCAAAAATAAGAATCAGGATGGCTGGCTTCATCCAGAGGACTGATTCCCTTCTGCAGATGTCACAGGCTCAGCAAGACATGGCCTGAGGTACAAGGGGCCCCTCTGAGCTTTGTTCCCATCTGGACCAGAATTGGGTGGGCATTCAAGGCCACGAGGCTGGGGCAGTGCTCATTCACACAGGGGAGGTGTCCTGACCTTGGTCTTTGACCTGTGAAGGTTTTAAAGAGGAGAAAGCAAGGTTTTTTTTTTTTGTTTTTTTTTTTTTTTTGCTCCTGAGCTTCTCCTGTTAAAGTGCCCAAAGGGAAAAGGAGTGAGGGCTCAAGGCAGTGAGGTCCTTATGCTGTTTTGGGACAAAAGCTGGGCTTCTTTTCCAGGATGGGATCCTGCAGTACTGAAGGCCCCCATTGAGGCCATGAGTGGACACCATCCTGCAGCATCTGTTAAAGTGAGCTGTTGCACAAGTAAGGAGAACTTCCTATATTAATCTTTTAAAATAGACTCTTTGAGGAAAAGTAACTCACAGAAGCCAAAAGATCAGAAGCCTTGACTTTTCAACATTTTTTCCTCTTTCTTCCTTGACAGACAAAGAAATTGGCCAGCCTCGATCAGGTGGAAGTGGCAAGAAAGGGTCTTTGAGACTAGACGACCTGTCTCCCATGATCCCTGGTTGCACTCATTTATTGGGTTCAGGAACAGGGTTCAGTGACTGTCCTGTACGCTGCCTCACACGGAGGCCACAAAGAGAGGCGATGTCAGCAGGGCCCCTTCCCATGCTGCTTTCGTCCTCATTACTCCCTCAGAGTGGGAACATTTCAGCAGTGACTCCATCAGGACTCTCCCATGTTCAGTGGTGGACAGCCAAGGAGCCTCCTGAACTCACATGGTGGTCTCTGCACCTGGCACCAGGGCCCCACTGGTGGCATGGAAGTTTACTTTTCTCCTTCTCCCTCCAGCACTCCAATCCTGGTAGACATTTTCATTGGAAATCTCCAGAAATTGCACCCAGGAGTCTTGTGTTCCTGGTACGTTATCCTGTCCTATGCCTAGAGGTTCAAAACAACCCCAAGTAAGGACTTTTGTACCTTCAAGTAATCTGTCATCACAGCTAGCAGTAATAAATATATATATATATATGTATACATGCACATATTATATATATGCACACATAACACACACACAGAGTTAACATGACCCTCTAGTACAAAGACATACTACAAAGTCAAGAGAATTCTAATAGTTAGAAAAGGCCATAAGAAGTCTTGCTTTTACTTTTCTCTCTCTCCCTCTCCCTTGCCCCTCCAACCCTGCCTCTTTTCTGTACCATGGGTTGAGCCCAGGGGCACTTCAGCCCTGAGTTACATCCCCAGACCTTTCTATTTTTTATTTTGAGAGAGGGTCTTGCAAAATGGCCCAGGTTGGCCTCAAGCTTGCAATCCTTCTGCCCTGGCCTCCTGAGTTGCCAGGAGCACAGGACTTCCTGCTTACTTCAAGACCTCCAGCTGCTGTGAAGGACACCCCTGTGGCCGTCCATCTTCCCAGAAGAAATCCAGCAAGGCTAAGTGGCATCGGAGCATTGCTTGGCATCGCTGTTCATGTCATATTGGTCCCTTTAGGACCATCTTACCTAAGCCTGAAGGTACACCTGTGGTCGAGCTGGGTCGGAGAAGTCTGGGAGGCCTTTGCTCAAGTCCCCCTGGCAGAGGTCAAGAAGCCTGCTGCACACTCCAGGTTAAGGCGGCTCCTGGGGAGCCATAGAGGAAAAGCTCTCGGGCGGCAAATCGTCAGCTTGTTCTGGGTACACTGTGTGTCCTTTCCTTTCCAAAGGCCCTGGTGCAGCCTCCGGTCCTGCCGTGAGCATTGTGATCTGAGGACATTTGCTTTATGGCACATAGACTGGCCCAGTCTTACTAAGCTTCTCAACATGAGTCACCCAAGAATGGCTTTGAGTGTAATGCAGGGCACACAGGGTGGCTTCAGGGCAATGAGGCCATCGTCACCATTTGGCTGGAGCTGCTGCTCCATCCACAGCATAAAAGACCAGTGAGGGCGCTGAGCAATGACAGAACGTCTTGACTCAAGTGCGATGTGTTTGATGGAAGTGTAGGCAGTGATCATCTGTGTTCTGAATGGTTCTCCTCCTTAATTAAAAAAATGAAGCTGAACTATTAAAACCAAGGTAAAAATCATTGACTGTTATCCAGTAACCTTAAATAATTGACAAATAAATCACAATATAATCACCTTGATTTAAATATTAACATTTCTTATAAGACACTTCTCTGGTCTCTAGAGTAGCACTTTGTACTGGGAAGCTGGTCAGGTTGGGGGTGGTAGAGAGGGCTGGAGATTCCTGGGGTCTTAGAATACTCCAAATTATCAGCTGGAGTCCACACTTTCTGCAAAGTAGAGAATGGGGATGGACATGCTGAAACAAATTCAGAAGTTAAGGTGGTATGGGACCCACAGGATGAATCATGATAGCATCTCAAGGTCTGAAGGAGACCTTGTCATCTTCCCTTACAGTGGCAACATGTTTCTATTGATCCCATTTCAGGGCCTTGTCTCCAATTTTTGAAGACTCACCAGTCGACCCATCTGTTAGATCAGACTACTCTGATGAGAAAACTGATTTCATAGGTTTGCAATGTATTAATATTGAATCACCCTTTTTTTGGGCGAGTAGTTCCCTATTTTTTATTGGCACCAAATTTTTTATTGTGTTAAGATATGCATGACACACAATCTACCCATGTACCATGGTCCAGTGGCATTAGTCTCTGTGGCACTGGGCACTCTCCCAAAGTTGTGCAACCATCCAAATCCAAACTTCTTCCTTGTTCCCGTAGAACACTAACTCCCCATCACCACCCAACACCAGTTTTGATGATCAAGAGTGGAAAGACGAACCAGTGGGACAAGATAGGAGCATCCACACAGAAGTAGGAAATGAAGGCAGTTCTCCAAACTCAGAGGGGTAATTTCATGAAAGAGGTAAATGGTTCATGGAACCTAGTTCTGAATAAATGTAAGAGCTAAAATATACCTATTTGATTTGGAGATAAGATGTTTTCATGACACACATGAAAGTGTGGTGAAAGAGTGGTGAATGCAGAATCCAACCAGGGCACTCTGGAAAAGAATGGCGGACCACATTCTAGGTCCCATTGGCCTGTGCTTACCCTACCATTATGGCGGACCACATTCTAGGTCCTCTAGGTCTGTGCTTACCCTACCCTTACTTTATAACTGAAACATGAAAACATAAGAATTGATATTTATGGGGCACGATGTGATGTTTTGATGCATGTAGGCATTGGACAACTTTTAAATGAAGGCAAACATACATGTCCTTTCAAAGAGTTATCATTTCTTTATGGTAGAAACACTCATACCACCCCAAAATATAGGTGAAGTCTGATTTTTTTATCTGATTTATACAAATTCGGTATAAAGTTTCAGAAAAGAGAGATCAATACAAAGGAGATAAACATGCTTATTAAGACCTTGCCATGGGTGCCTAGTTCAGCAGCCCATATACCTAAATTGAAACAGTACAGAGAAGATTAGCATGGACCCTGCCCAAGGATGATATGCAAATTCGTGAAGCATTAAAAAAAAAAAGATATTACCACGAATACTGAAGACTGCTGCTTAGATTTAGGACTTTATTCTATTTATGGGAGAGGCTTCCACAAAATTTATCAGACTTACTAATAGCATAAAGGTTTTCATCACTTGTCTATATTTTACTGATCATGTGTAAAGCAATCTCTTTTAACATAAACAAAGGCTTCAGAAACAATCCCAGCAATCCACTAGGGCTGCGTGGAGCTGCTCTTTACAGGGTTCCAAAGAATACATCCCGTCGCAGTGGGTTCGCGAGGTTCCAGCGTAGTCCACACCACTCAGCAGTTAAGCTGAACTAACCCCAGCAGGTCCCAGAGCTGACGCATCTGGGTGGAGTGATCCGACTGCCAAGCAGCCACCAAGCCTGGCAACGCTGAAGGAGACAGAAGTGTGGCAGCCTAGATCGAAGGGCGAGCGGGGTGCCCCCATCAGAGCGGAGGCTGCAGAGACCACATTTTGGCATCAGAGCCCTTGCGGGACATTCACACTCACACATTGATGTGCCCCATCAGCATGGCTCCTGGTGCTTCCTCCAGGAGTCTGGAGCCCACTTTGAAGCACACTGCTCCAAAATTAGGAAAGCCTGATCTTGGTCTTTTCCATCATAGCAGACGGACGGTCATGAGATCGGGTAGCTTCTCTGTCGGATTTGGAAAGGCAAGGGTTAAAACCCAGTTTCTCTCATGGGCTGGAGACAGTGCCTGAGCCGGGCAGGGACCCCGAGCTCTTTCCCCAGTCTCACATCTTGGTCCTCTCCAGTCACTTTTCATTTAAAAGAATCCGATTATGTGCTTATTTTCAGTTTCCCTGTTTTATATATTATCAGGCTCATCTATTTGCTCCCTCTTCACACTCTCCTTTTTTTGTTTTCTGATTTTGGTGAAGTGGACTGGGCTCCTTTATTCCAGGCCGGCTTCCTCAGTGTTGAAGGCCTTCCACGCATACATTGCCCTGAGTCATGCTTGGAGGAATACCACAGGCTTTGGAATAAGCTATTCCCCATTTTTTATCCTCTGAGTGATTTTAAATGACCGTTTTTGTATGTAGCACATATCCTCTTTGATCCACGGGTTTTGTATAAGTTCCTTAATTTCTAAGTAGGTTAAAATATTTTCAGACACATTATTATTATTATTATTATTATTATTACTTGGATTATATAAAAGAATGTGGCCTGTAAAACTCTAGTTTTGTTTTTTAAGTGCTCTTGTTGTCCACGCGTACGATCAACCTTCATAACTGTCCCGCGGGGAAGGATCTGGGCCGCTCAGACCCACGCTGAGGCCCGCAGTGCCCGGTGCAGACCTTGCTTTTGCCCCTTTGCCTTTGCAGGTCCAGAACAAAGCTCTGCATTTTTCTGAGCTTCATTATCCATCTTGAGAATGGAAGCAAGAGGGATGTTCACCTCTTGCCGCTGCCATGAGGATTAGTTAAGATGCGGATGCGGAAGTGCTGAGATGCAGACAGTGAGCACCCAGCCGATGGAAATATTTAAAAAATAAAAAATGAAACAGAAAAATAGAGGATGAACTTTGGTCTCTGCAGTCCCAACAGACCCGGATTTGAATCCTAGATCCCCTCATGCCAGCTGCCCTGGGGTCAGTCACTTCATGGTTCTGAGTTTTCCCAGGATGGACAGCGGGGATGAAGTAGAAGAGGTGGTGGGGACTCAGTGGTGCCCAGAGCGGGGTTGGGCCCACACCCAACCTGCTGTTTTTACAGGACCAGCAAATGAGACCATGTAGCTAAGGAGCGTGGAGGGCCAGGGCCACCGAGGCCACAGGACCAGGGAGCTCAGCACAAAGGACAGACTCCAGCAGCTCCGAATGCCGACTTTGCATTGCTTGTGAACAAGAGCGCGGAGCCAGGACACCAGCTCGGCACCAACTTCCAACGTCGAGGTCCAGGAGGAATGGTCCTCTTTTGCCGTGGGTCACCTGCATCCCTGAAGCTAGGACAAGTGCTCTTCCGAGCATGCTCTCCCTATCCAGGCTTTACCCTCACCCTCCAGGCTGAACCCTGGCCCTGGTCCCCCAGGCATCCACAACTGCAGGGCCCAGCTGCAGCCAGGACCTTTTCTTCAAGACAAAGGATCATGTTTTCAAGTTTAAAATATCAGAATAAGCATATCAGATGAGAAAGGAGGCGAAGAACCGGGTGTGGTGGCGCACACCTGTAATCTAAGCGACTTGGGAGGCTGAATCAGGAGGATCGCGAGTTCAAAGCCAGCCTCAGCAACTTAACGAGGCCCTAAACAACTCAGTGACACCCTGTCCCTAAATAAAATACAAAATAGGGCTGGGGATGTGGCTCAGTGGCCGAGTGTCCCTGAGGTCAATCCCTGGTTCCCAAAAAAAAAAAAAAAAAAAGGAGGCGAAGATATCAGGATATTTAGATTAGCATCAGTGGTTTTGTCTGCTGCTGGTTATCTGCCCTAAGTATCTGGCTAAATCTGTAATATAAATTTATTATTCTGCAAATCTTACATATTTCTCCAAGCCTGATATTTAAATATCTGACTGCTTTGTTTGCTTCCTTTTGATCTGAAACACGTGTTAAGCAAAAAGGCCAAATCGTAAAACCCCATATTTTATCCCCAGAAGTGTGAATAAGATTGGACTATGTGATGACAAGACATCAGCATTGTTCACTGATGCATGGGCCAATAAATAAGGGTTTGCTGTCATTCAACAAGAGTGCAGTGCATTATTGTCTAAGTATATCCTAGGTATTGAGAAATAAGCAGAAGTCTTTAAAACATTAAATTCAAATTTTTCATCAATTTTCGTCCTGTATTTAAGTGGGAAAAAGATCACTTTAAATCAGAGGTACAAACGGTCTCAAGTTATTTGTGTGTGGAACTCCCAGAAGGGACTTGCAAGTGTCCCCCACTCTTCCTAGTGCAGCTCAGTTGGGCAGTTAAGGAAAACCCAGAGTTGCTGCGGGAGAGCTGGTTAGCGGCCACCAAGTGCTGCCTGCCACTCCATGCTGACCATATCAGTCATCCACATAGCAAGCAACTGGTGTCTGCTCCACACCAGGCATTTCGCTAGGTGGATGGGGTGTAGGAGTGGACCAGAGAGCACCCCTGCTCTCGGGAAGCTTTGATTCCAGAATAGAGAATCAAAAGCAATAAATAACAGAATAAGTGAATTATGTCAGCTGACAGAACAAAGCCGAGGGCAGGTCGGGCCTTGAGAAGGGCCCCAGGACCCTGTGCCCCAAGAGGAAAGGAGGAAGGGGGTGGGGTAGGCCTCAGGCCAGAGCCAGCCAGGCCCTGGAGGTTGGCCATTCTTACTGACATGGGGAAGTGTTGGTGGGCTCACATGATCTGAGCACCCGCAGCTCATGTGTATTTTTGTCATCAAGTGCACTGGAAGGTCAAGGCCCTGAGAGACTGACCGTCCACACCACAGTCCCTCCTCACATGTCAGAGCCACCCGGAACCTTGGGAGTGAATAGAATTAAAAACCTTCACAGGGCTGGAAGGAGGACGCAGGGACCCCTGGGGGCTGTTTCCTCCAGTAGCACAGACACTCTCTTATTCCCAGGAAGTGAGACTATTCTGATAACTTTCAAAGAAAAAGTACAAAGTCTTGCCTGAATGACCTATTTGCCTCCTTCCTGTGATGTCTGATTTTATATGTACACTTGGCCAGGCCATAGTGCCCCGTGGTCCTGTCAAACATCAGTCTAGATGCTACTGTGAAGGTTATTTTTAGATGAGATGCACATCTAGATTGGTCAGCTTCAAGTAAAGGTGATGATCCTCCATAATGTGGGTGGGCCTCCTCTAATCAGTTTAAAGTTATAAAAGTGAAAACTGAGGATTCCTCAAGAAGAGGAATAGCTCCAGCACCGTCTCTTCCCTGGAGCTCCACCTGCCATGCCTGGTCTGCAGATTTTAGACTTACCCTGTCAAAGGCAAGAGCTAATTCCTTAAGTTGTGTGTGTGTGTGTGTGTGTGTGTGAGAATGGGTGTGTGTGTGTGTGTGTCTTTGTATACATGTTGGTGCATATGCATGCACACGTGTACATATCTGTTAATACCTATGTGTGCAAAAGCATGCATTTGTCTGTGTGTGAACGCATGCACGCACACGTCCGCGGGGGCTGAGTTGGAACCCCCTGTGGCTGTTTCCTAGGAGAGCCTGGCGGGTAGGCTTCCCCAAGATTCCTTTGCTATTGTCAAGCTACCACCTTTGCATTCAGATCTTTTTCTAGTGTATTACTGGGGAAAAAAATCTTAGCTTTTTAGAAGCTCGAGCCCTTTGGGGCATCTTTTTAAAATTTAAACTAGGAGTGGGAAAGCTCAAATCCTCATTGTTGTTTCACTTGCATTCTGAAATAAAGTTATTGAAAGTGTGCCCTCCCTTCTGTTCTGCTGGCCTCTGGAAGTAGATTTCTCCTAGGTTCTGCTTTCTGTGGGGACCCTGGTCCCAGCAGGCATCTCAAATCCTCACCAGGCCGGATGGCAGCCCTCTTCCACCCACGCTCAGCCTCCCCCTCCCTTCTTCTCTCTTTGTACTAACAGGTTTTGTACATTAGCTCTTACCAAAAAAGAAAAAAAGAAGTCCTTTGAATGATAAATTAGCACATTCTTTCTTACATGTGGCGGAAATTCTATCCTAGCAACAGCCACCTAATCCTCTGTCACCCGGCAAGGATCTCTGGAAATCAGTTGGAAACGTCCAGACTCTTCCAGGTCCTTTCTGTGAAGGAATGCCTGATTAATGGAAGATGGGAGGGTGTCTGGAAACCGAGTTTCCCTGGGGACATTCTGAGAATGTGTGATGTGTGATCCAAGTCTCAGCACTCAGCCTGCGGCGGGCATGGGTGCTGGCCTGCCTGCCTGTTAGTGTCAGGGGCTGTCCTCTCAGTTCATCTCCAGAACAACCTTACAGGGTCAGGTGCTCAGAGCTCATCTGCCCTGTGAAGTGACACAGGAAGCGGGGGTGACTTAGCTCTGTTGAGAATAACCTGATCTCACCTGCTCCTTACTCAGTGTTCTCAACCTGCAGTAGCTTCGAATGCCTGTGGGGGGAAATGGGCCTCTGGGCTCAGTCAGAGAAGTGCAGAAGAACCTTCTCCCAGCCTTCCAGCAAGCCCAGGGAAGGACTTCCCTTGGGGCTTCCAAAGACTCTTTGGAAAGGGGACTCTGGATTCTAACACAGCTGTCCACCAGGGGCTGTGAGCTGCCTCTTCCTCCTGGCCTCAGCCAGGAAAGCCAACGAAGGAAGCCCGGCTCCCACGGAAGCCCGGCTCCCACGGCAGGCAGACACCAATGCCGGAAGCCCTTTACAGCCTCCTTCAGCTTAAAGGCTGCTCTACCTCACAGCCTGGAAAAAGACACACGGTGACGTTGGACCTATGCAATAGCCCATCCTCAAGTGTCTTGACCTATGGAAAGGGTGTCTATGTGGCTCAGCTTCGTGCACATCTACACCCTCTTTTCTCTTTTTGGGACACAGATTTCTGGGGTCCAATATAGAGATGCAGAGAGAAAAGTTGGGGAATTGGCACTTTTAGAATAGTCTCCCTCTGATGGTTACCATGGAAGCTCCTGGCAGTTGCTCTTGAGTACTATTGGGTCCTACTGTGGATGCTGCTGAGGACTGCTGGGCACCTCTGTGGGTGCTGCTGAGGACTG